>CAUYRT010033467.1:0-36010 GCA_963574885.1 Lepilemur ruficaudatus | reverse complement strand
GCTTAGGATAGGGAGTAGCAGAAGTTAGGACACCTTGATTGTCAGGGACTGTTTAGGGAGATGAAATGAGGTTTGTACAAATTTATAACAAGTCGGCCGGGCACGGTGGCTCACGCCTGTAATCCTAGCACTCTGGGAGGCCGAGGTGGGTGGATTGCTCAAGGTCAGGAGTTCGAAACCAGCCTGAGCAAGAGTGAGACCCCCGTCTCTACTAATAATAGAAAGAAATTAATTGGCCAACCAAATATATGTATAGAAAAAATTAGCTGGGCATGGTGGCGCATGCCTGTAGTCCCAGCTACTTGGGAGGCTGAGGCAGAAAGATCACTTGAGCCCAGGAGTTTGAGGTTGCTGTGAGCTAGGCTAACGCCATGGCACTCTAGCCCGGGCAACAAAGTGAGACTCTGTCTCAAAAAAAAAGAAAAAAAAATCACCTTGTAGTTCTATGGATTTTACATTTTCATGAAGATTTCTCTTTTGACCCATGGGTTATTTAGATTTGTGTATTAAACATTTCTAAATACATGAGGTTATTTCTACTTATTTTTTTGTTAATGATTTATAACTTAATTATATTGTGGTTAGATGTTCTTTCCTCTTTTACTTCATTCTTTTCTTACTCCCTCCTATCCTGTGTCCTTCCTTCTTCCCTTCTTTTTTTTCTTTTTTGCAATTTTTTGCTTTATGGCCTAATGTGGTCAGTTTTTGCAAAATGTTCCATGTGTGCTTAGAAAGAATGTGCATTCTCTAGTTATTGAATGTAATATTTTATATATATACATTACATGAACTTGTGAATCACATTATATAAATTTTATAGCCCCATTTTTTGAGTTATATTAATGTTTCCTTCTATGATTGTGGATTTCATATCTTTTTACATTTATCTTTTTTCTCTTCCCATTTTCTTTCTGTACTAGCCTGGAAGTTATACCTTCTATTTTTATTCTTCTAGTGATAACCCTAGAAAATCTAATATGTGTGTATAATTTCACAAAGTCTAAAGTTAGTATCTTTATTCTCTTAATAACACAAGATCTTAGGATGCTTTTTCATTTTGACCACATCCCTCTGACTTATATGCTTTTTTCCTCCCAATATTTTAGTTCTATCTTATTTTATGCCTCTTTAACTTCACAAATTGGACAATATTATTATTTTATATAGTCTCTGTGTCTTTCAGATTTACTCATATTTTTCATTTTCTTTCTTTCTTTTTTTGAGACAGGGTCTGGCTCTACTGCCCAGGCTGGAGTGTAGTAGCATGATCACAGCTCACTGACACTTCAAATTCCTGGGCTCATGCGATCCTTCTGCCTTGACCTTCCGAGTAGCTAGGACTACAGCTGTGTGCCACCACTCCTGGCTAATTTTTCTATTTTTTGTAGAGATGGGGTCTTGCTGTGTTGCCCAGGCTGGTTTTGAACTCCTGGCTTCAAACAATCCTCCCGCCCCAGCTTCCCAAAGCACTGGAATTACAGGTTTGCGCCACCATGCCTGGCCACATTTGCCGTTTTCTTTTTTTATTCTGTTTTGCAACCCAGACCTTCCTTCTGGGATCATCTTTTTTTCTCCTGGAAGTGATCTTTTAGACATTCCTTTAGTGAGATACTATTTGTAATAAACTCTGTCAGCTTTTATTTGTTAAAAATTACCTTCATTTTGTCCTCAGTCTTGAAAAATATGTTGTTGTGCATACAGTTCTAAGTTGATAGTTACGTGAGCTCAGCACTCTGAGGATGTGCCATTGTTCTCTCATTTCCATTTTTGCTGTTGAGAAGTCAGCCATCAGTCTAACTTTTTCTTTTGCTAGTAAAGTGTCTTTCTGGCTGCCTTTAAAATCTTCTCTTTGTCTTAGATGTCTTTGGTGTCACTAAGACATTTCTAGGTGAGAATTTCTTTTTATTCTGCTTAGGATTTGTTGGGATTCTTATCTCTGAGGTTTGGTATCTTTTATCAGTTCTGGAAAGTTCTCATCCATTTTCTTTTTCAATATTGTCTCTCATCCAGTCTTTTTCATCCCTTTTCAGAGTTCTGATTTAGGTGTTAGACCTTTTTTTGTGGTGAGCTCATGTTCTTTGGGACTTTAATCTCTGATAATTCTTTGAGGCCTGGGTTTAAAGTGAGATTCTTCAGCTTGTGCTGATGTGTCAGAGGGCTCTACTAACCCAAGATATTTAAGATTTTTGATATTAGGCTTTTTAGGTTATAGCAGAGTCTGAATTCTGACTGTAGACTTGCATTAGGAAGGTATTATGCTTAGATATTCTGAGGGTAGACCTTTTTCCCTTTTATTTTGCCTTCCCTGAAACAAGGCAAAGGCAAAGAAGGTTTTCTTCTAGTTCACCCACTGGGGATGTGGCCATTCAGAGGGCCTGGCTTGGTATGGGAGTTTCCAATCTGATTCTTGCCTTGCCGGCAGCTGTTCAAGAACCAAATCACATGCAGGGGCCAGACCATTGCCTAAATGTGCTGTGGACAAGATAATTACACTTGCCTTTTAGAAAGCTCACTCTGGTTGCCCTCTGGAGAATGGATTACAGAGAGCTTTAAGAGTGGAGGCAGAGAGGCAAGTTAGGATGCTGTTGTAGACCTCAGGGGAGAGATGGTGCCCCCTGGGACAGACAGGATGGTGGTGGGTGGGGAAGGTTATTGATGGTCTGTCTCTTCCCATAGACTGTAAGGTATTCAGTCGCAGGAAACTTGTCTTAGTCATCTTTGAGTCCTCCAATATCTGGCGTGGAGAAGGCATTCGCTAATGCTGATTTAATTGAACTATAGAATCAATAATGGTTCTAGTACTGGTTTTTTTTTTTTTTTTTGGACTGCCTTCAAAGTGGCTGTTTTCTAAAACGAAATGGCCTGAAGGGATTCCAGGCAGTGAACTCGTGCCTGTCTCTGGCATTGCAAGGCTCCAGCCAGAAATAGAGAACCAGCTGTTTGTAAGCCCCTGAAGCTTGAGGCTTTGGCAGGGTTTGTTTTCCGTGATGACATAGCTTTCTTTAGCCTGTGCACTTATTCGTTTCTTAAGGAGTTTCAGGCACTGTTTGAGACTACTTACACAACGCCTTACCATCTCACTGGATTTTTATGACATTTTCTCAGAAATTACTAAACTTTATGACTCTCTAGGCAGATTGCAAAGATGTTCCTCTAATGATATGTTATAGCTGTGAAAACTTCGAAGGTGTTCTCGGAAAAAGTGCTCTGTGTCTAGGGAATGAAGGGAGAGGCACACAGTCCCTGCTGTGTGACAGCTTAATAAGCTTCAGCTGGTCACTAAGAACTGTTGTTCTAGCAGTTTATGCAATACTATTTCATTAGAATGTGCAGAAGCATTTCTAGAAAGTACGGTGAAATAAAGCATACATACATTATTTTAAGTTCTGAGGCCTGGGAGGTCTTTATTATTTATTCAACAAATATGTGTTGAATGTCTACTATGCCCAAGGCCTGTGGAAGGCACTGGTAATGAAGACATTATCAGACACCATCCCTGTCCTTGAACCAGGGCCACTACTGGCCCATCTTGTCCTTTTATGTGAATTAAAAAAATGTACCACCTCCTCAAGGAAAAAATATCAAATTAATCAATATACTATGTATATATCCATAGCAAATTTGTTATGACAATGGATTTTAATGATAAATGAACATTAGTTATCAAATAATATTTACATAGTAATGTAATGAAGTATTTGTTGATTTGAACTTGGAATTCAGAGGTATCCTGGTACAGTAAACAAACATCAGATGATTGAATTGCAACATGAAACTTTATATTTAACCAGTGCACTAATGCCAGACAGAGATTTAAAAAAAAAATTTAAAGGCACTCACCAATCATCCGTCAGATGTAAAAGCATATCCCTACTTAGAAACAGAGGCTGTTTTCGATATGATTAGATCAGCAAGGTCTTTTGATTATCAAATTTGTCAAAGGGGAATAATACATATCACCTTGAATAAGACATGCGACTGCCATCTGCTAGAAAATTCTTCATAAATATAAAATCACCCAAATATAAAATCATCTGATGTTTGTTTATTGAACCAGAATATTTCTCAATTCCTAGTTTAAATCAACAAGTATTTTCATGATGACAATATGTAAATATTATGCATTAACTCATATTTACTATCATGAATAGTCCATTTGTTGTGGAGTTAAAGATATAATTATAAAAATATTCAAATGTGAAAGATGCCTACTTGTGAACAGCATCATAGCACTCTTGTGCATGCTTAAAAGGCCACACATGGCGGCCTTGGAGGCCCCAGTCTTGGAGGGAGCAGACATAGCTGATGAGTCCCATGTGGGCTGCCAGGAGTTCTATCAGAAGTGTGTCTAAAACGTGGTGGGAGGCAGGATGAGGTCAGCCTGGGGGTACTGAGAAAGGGTTGAGTGAGATGCTCCCAGGCAAGTAAGGTGCGTAGTCTTTTTGACATATTTTGGCTATTAAGCAGCCTTTAATCCTCCTTTCTGGGTTCCTGCTACTTTCCGGACAGGTGAGATAGCTGTGTTCCAGATTGGTGAGGTGTTTCTATTTTTAGATACACTATGTCAATCTTTCTACCTGCCAGCAACTTCTGTCTTCAGGTCTTAATTTAAACCTCACTTTCCCTAAGAAGCCTTCTCTGCTCCTTCCTTCCCCAGCTTGGTTAGCTGCTCATCCTTTGTGCTTCCATAGCCCCCGTTGGAGCATGAATTGGCTTTTCTTTTTTTGAAGCAGGGTCTTGCTCTGCTGCCCAGGCTGCAGTGCAGTGGCCCCATCATAGCTCTCTATAACCTCAAACTCCTGGGTTCAAGCGATCCTCCTGCCTTGGCCCCCCAGAATGCTGGGATTACAGGCGTGAGCCACTGCACTGGCCAACTTTATTGATATTGCTTGTTTGATTTTTTTCTTTCCCACCAGATTTTAAATTCAGCTAGTGTGAGGGCCACATCTGTCTTGTTTATTGTTGTTTATTATTGGATCCTCATACTCCAGTGCACAACGCCTGACATACTATATATATAATCAAGTTATTATATTGCCTGAAATCATTTTTTCATTCATTCCTCAAACATTGCCTGAGCCCTTATTCAGTGCCACGGACCTTGCTGAACACTGAACAAATAAATGACAACCTGTGGGTCCCTCCCCCCAGGAAGCTCCCTCTCTGCTCATTATGGTCCAGTGTAGGAAGTGCAGTGTTGGCAGAGGAGGAGGAGGAGGGGGCATCTGGCTCAGGTTCGGGGTTAGGGAGGGCTTCTCTAGGAGGGGCCTCTGAGCTGAGTCTGGAGGATGAGGGGTGAGCGAGGTTTCAGGGGTGGGAGCCCGAAAAGCATTCAGATGGGCTCAGTGTATCGTGGCATGGTGCTAAGCTGGAGCACGGGGCGCTTTGGGGTCTGCAAACATTTGACTCCGGCTGGAGCACAGGATGCGGGAGGAGAGTGATGGGAATGGATCTGAGAGGGACGCAGGGCCAAGCTGCAAGCGGAGAGCTTTGGGGAGCCAGTGGAAGGTTTAAACAGGGGTGTGTGTGTGCATACACACGTGTGTATGTGAAAGAACAGATTCGTACACCAGATTTCGCCGCCTCTGGTTGTGGTGGAGAGTGTATTTAGGGGTTGGAGTGTGGGCTTAAAGTAGGGGAAGCCCTTCTGAGGGCAGGGAGAATCGCTTCCTCAATCTCTAACTTCTGGCCACTGGCTGGTGTCTAGTGAACACCGCAGTGATACTTTGTGACTGAGTCAATGTGGGAGACCAGCAAGGTGTGACTATAAGCCCTCATTGCACAATGACAGCAGAATCACCGCTATGGCTTTACTGAGCCTCTCTGCAACTCTCTGAAGCAAGCAGGGCATTTAGCGTTAGGTCCACTTCTCAGACCAGGTACCCGAGGCCTGGATGGACCAAAGGGCTTGTCCCCTGTCACACAGTTTGAAAGTGGCAAAGCCAGAACTCAAACCAGGTCTTTGTTGATGCCAAGTCAGGCACCTTCTCCTCCAGCCTATGCTGCACCTAGGGGCTAGGCCGGCGGGTGGCAGTGCTGGGGACAGAATGGCTCACTGGTGTCTCTTCTCTCCAGGACTCGCTGTCTTCTTTCTGACAAGGGAGGGGCTAAACGAGGCGTCTCCAGGCTTCCAGCTATGGAGCGCCGTCTAGTCTCGTGTGTCCCCTCCAGGCAGTGGTGCCCCCTTTCCTGGCAGAGAGAGATGGAGGCCCAGGGGGCAGCTGAGAGCTGTCTCTGCCAAAGCAGCAGGGAGAGATTTGTGTGCCGCTCGCGTCCTCATCGCCTGGGTATCACGCTGCTATTTAATAAAGGCCTCATTGCTTGAAGGGCCATTAAGTAACCAATGATATATTTCGGCATCATTATGGAGGAAGATGCAGAGTTAAATCAAATTCAGACCATGTGGAAATAAAATAATAAAGAGGCTATTCACATGCATGGCCCTCTTTCTAAGGAGAGAGGAAAGGGAACAAACTCGCTTCCAGGTCACTCTCAGCCAGACACTGCTTGGGAGCTTTGGCCTGGGTTTTCTTACCTAGTTCCTCCAGCACTGCTGACAAGCAGAGGCTGTGCTGTCGCTTTTATAGGTGAGGAAATGGAGTGCTGAGACACTAGCCAGGAACACAGAGCTAGACTCTCCGTCCTGGCTCTGATGCCACGGCGCCTACCCCTTCCCCTAGACAGTCCTACCCTCCGTGTGTCCGTCCTCTCTGTGCCCAGGATGGACAGTGCAGAGGGCAGCAGCCTGTGCCCGTGCGGCCCATACACTCCCGGAGGCAGGCACCCTCTGTTTGTCCCATGTCCTGGCACGGTGCGGCCGAGTGAAGGCTGGGAGTTAAGTGCTGCGCTGAGGAGGGGCTCGCTGGCCTTCTGCCAGCCTCTCATCACTTTCCCTTTCGTCTGTCCTTCCCTCTCCTCCACTCCTCTGTCCCCACAGAGACACTTGTCTGGCCCTACTTGAAGACCTTTGCTGGGTAGTCATGAGCAAATCAATGGGGAATTCAGCTGTGATTCCTCCTCGGGGTGTCACGTTTAAAAGGAGACTTTGGCTGACAGCATCGTCTGCAAGAGCTGGAGGGGTGCGGCGCCTCTGGTGGGATGAGGGTGTGGAGTCCGTGCTCTCACACTCAAATCCTTACTCACATCCTGGCAGAGCACCCACAGCACTTAAAATTGCCCTCTGCTTGCTCGTCAGCCTCAGTCCCGCCGGGCTTCCCTCGCCCTGTGCCGTCCCGCTCTGCTGTGTCCTGACAGCCCAGGGTGGCTGTGTGCCACTGCCGCTGGCCCATGCTCACACCCAGCTCTCGGCCTGGGATAGCTTTTGCTACCCACCCCTCTCTGGCTGGCTGAACTTGGAGCCCCTTTCAATGTCCGGCTCAATGACGAGCTCCCTCAGGAAGCTTCATGCTCCCTGCAGAAGTAGCCACTTCTGCCTGTGTTGTCCGAGCACTTGATATGTCCCTCTCTATATATACGTTGCTTTTTATGGGGGAATAATGGTTTGCTTATGGGCTGTGTCTCTCAGTAAGCCCTGAGCAGTTTGAGGACAGAGTGTCCTACTGTGTGTGCCTGGCCTAGGGTAGGTGCTGAGCAAGCGAGTGTGACCTGGAAGAATGTGAGAAAGTGTCCCCGCGCTGCAGATGGGGAGAGAGATGCGGTCGGTGAGGAAGCGAGTCGCTCCTGTAACTCTCCTCTTTCTGTGCTTTGGTCTCCCGCCAAGAACGGCTACTTTTGTCCTGGGAGTCGTGCTGTTGGGTCTTCTCTGGGGCTGTCCAGCAGGGGTCTCTTGCCTGCCTTCACCTGGGAGAGTGACCAGACCCCTTCCCCACCCCTTCTAGCCTCTCCCGTCTTCTGTGCTGGAACCCTGGCTGCTAGGAGTGAGCCAATGAAAACTGGCCTGCTCCCCCTGCTTGGAGCTGTCTCTGACCGAGCCTTAGGAGGCAGGGTTCAAGCACGTGCAGTCTGCCCACTGCACAGGCAGGGGCTATCTTATTAATCTCTGTATTCCCAGCCCCTAGAACAGTGCCTGCCTCACAGGAGGTAACTCAAGGATTGTTTGTTGGACACAAAGGGGCTTTGCACTTCTTGGTCTTTGCTTGCTTTGTTCACTGTGTGTATTCATTTGAGGAGGCTAAACAGTTGTCATAAGTAGACCCAAATATGTAAGGGCTCGACACAATGGTGGTCCATTTCTTGCCCTTATAACAGCCTAGGCAGTGTTATTCAGTTTGGTGGGGCATCACTCAGGGGCCCAGGATCCTTCCTTCTGTGGCTCTGCCATCCCCTAGGGTCTCTACATTGCCACCAGCCAGGCAGCAGAAGAGGACAGCACAGAGGGGCACATGCAGGAGGTTTTTATAGGTGAGTCCTGGGGTTGGCACGTACCACTCTGTCCCCCTCCCATTGGCTGGAACTCAGGCACATGGTCACACTTAACTGCAAGGGAGGCTGGGAAATGGAGTCTAGTGCTGTGTCCAGGAAGAAGAGGAAATGGATTTTGCTGACCAGCCTGCTGTCTCTGCCACAATGCAGGATTTTGAGTCTGCCAAAAACAGCTTCACATCTGGCTCTCTGCTCCCTACTGGCTTGTGGGTTTGGATAAGTCATTCAACCTCCTCGAGCCTTAGTTTTCTCAGCTGAATAATGGGGATAAAAACCCCCACGTTGGAGGATGACTGAGAGATGGTGATGTTGGGAAAGCCCCAGTGGCACATGATCAGCATCTAACAAAATTTTGACTACTACTACTGTAGTAATTATTATCTTTATTATTACCATATATCCCAATTTTATTGATTAAAAATTTAATAACCTGCACATGGTAAAACATCTACATAGTATAAAAGTATAAACACTGAAAATATGTCTCTCATCCATCCCACCTGTAGTTCCCTTCCTTGAAGGCAACCCCCTTTAGCAGTTTCTTGGTGTATTTCCGGAGACATGCACATATAGGCATACATTGTGCAAATAGCCCTTTTTATTTACCCAGTATTTTCATATAATCCACTCTGTTCGGTACCTTTTATTTAATGTAATAATGTAACTTAGCTAGTGTCTGTATCATTATGTATTGAGTTGCTGCATCTTTTTTTCATGGCTGCATAGTATGAGTGTACCACCACTCACCTCATGGGCGCCCTGCTGACACGCATGTCGCTGTTGACAGGTGTCGTCACTCTGTATGAAGCTGCAGTGGCCGTATCCTTGGATGTGTGTCTTTGTGCACTTGTGTAAGCGTATCTGTCTAGGAGCCATGCCATACATTTAATTCTCTTCCAAAACTAGGCTTTAACATTTGGAATGCTTTCCTTCTGGTAACTTGTAGAGAGAAGGAATTGGGATTTAAGAGATTTGGCTTGTCATGTCATGTCCTGAGAAAGGGGGGGATAAAGCACATTGTTTACTTTTAAAACCTTTTGCTCACATGGACCTTTGTATCCTCTTCCCACGATGCCTTGGATTACAGAGGCTGCAGCAGTCATATCTGGCAGATTGATAATCTCTTAATTTCAAGTATATCTTCCCACATACACAAGTTGTCCACCCACTTTCTGAACCCCGCAGCTATCACAGAAGTTAGGTTTGCCACCAAAGAAGCAAAGTCCCTTCTTTGTTTTTGTTTTGTTTTGGGTGGCAGGGCAGCAAGCACTGGCGAGTGCTTTTCCTGTGTTAGGAAATTTTCATAGGTTGTTTCGTTTCATCCTTGCAAATCCTTTGAGGTGTAATTACTATCCCCGTTTTCCAGACAAAGCAAGGGATGGGGTCGAAAGGTTAAGTGACCTGCCCAAGGTCATACAGAAGCAGGGTTTGAACTCAAGTCTCGATGTCTGTTCCACTCTGTGGGCCTCATTTATTCTTAATTAGGGAATTCAGTAGAACTTTTCTGGATTTCAAATAAGGGTTACCTTTGAGTATATATTTGCTGATTAGCAGTGCCTCTTAAAGATTCTGTAGCCTCCACAAGCTTACTGGAGAAAGAGGGTCATGTCTGTAACAGCCCCGAGCTCGGTTTTTGGCATGTCTGGACCTTATGTCATTAATCCGGCAACTCTCAGGCGACTGGTCCATTCTTCACTGTCAGCTCTCCTGGTTTCCGTCCTCCCGTCGCCACCCCTCAGTTCTATGGCAGGACTGCTCCCTGTATGGCCCTGGACTCTGGCTTGGTGCTCTGTGTCCTTCCCTGGTGTCCTCTACCACCGCCACCCCCCACTTTCAACAAACTTCTCTTCTTGTTGTGTCTTCTGTTTCTTACTACAGGAAAATCATTTAAAGCACTTTCTAAATTGTGTGGCATTGTGATTACTAATGTGACCTGCAGACCCTACTGCTACCACCACTCCCCCGTTCTCCAGCCTTTAAGCTGGTGCCCCTCAATCTGTAGTCTGCTCTCGTTCCCGGAACCTGGTTCAGTTCTCAGCTCCCGGGAAATCTATTACCTAAGAACAAAAATTAGCACGTTAAAGTCCCCCTCCCACCTCTCCACCCCCATTTTAGAACATCATATCCGGAGAGCCAAATCGCAATTCAATGCACCGTATACTGGGAAGGGCCTGTTTTTCCACAATATAACTTAGAATCGGTACTTCGTGCCTGTGAATCTCTCTTTTTAAAATTTAATATATCTTTGTTAACTGCTGGTTCCATATTAGCACAATCCTTCTGTTACTGGGCTACAAATTCACTCTTGTTTTATTATTTATTGACGAGCATTTGTTAAGGGGCTGCTAGTGTCAGGCCACCACCTCCTTCATCTCACCTATTCCTCAGAATAACTCTGCGAAGGAGGTATTATTACATTAGCCCCCTTTATAGTTGGGGAAAATGAGTCTGGGAGAGGTTCATTAATTTGTCTGTGTTTCGTCTCGTAAGTGGTAGTTCTGGGATTTGAACCCAGGTTGTTTGGATTCTAAATCCATAACCTCTCCCAGCTGAAAGCCAAGGCTTATAGTTTCTTATTATCTTGCTGCTTCTGTTACTCTACTCAACACCTTAATTAGCGATGACTCCAAATTAGTAGCATGTTACTGAGCCTCCTGGTGCGGGAATGGGTTTTATTTTGACAGCAGTCACATAACGTATAGCGAGTAGACGTTACTTAATCCAGACTGAGAGACGGTCAAATCCATAGGAAACCTGGAAGAAAGGAGGGGCGGCATTTTTATTTGACTGGCTAGCTGATTATCTCTGGAAGGTTTTTATTTTTGCTCCATTCCTTTTCTTCTTGGAAGGCTAAATTACCACCAGGCTCTTGAAAATGACCAGGAGATTGCAGTTAAGTGAACTCCTATTGCGCGTTGAGTTTTAGGTTTTCTGAAGCTGTAACTTAGCATCTCCCAAACCTGATGATCATAAGAATCACCTGGGGCATGTGTTAGAGTTTGATTTCCCAGTGGGGTGGGATCTGGGGAATATTTATTTTCTTTAACAAGCCTCCTAAGGTGATTCTTGTGATCAGACTAGTTTGGGAAACACTGAGTGTCATTGCTGGGAATTTGGTGCCCTTTGCGGACCGTCCGCTTTAGATGTGAAGCACAGCTGGCCCCGTTGTACTGTATAGTGGGGGGAGCATGAATTCTGGAGTCAGAAAGCACAGGATTTAAAGTCCCAGTCTGGCCACTTACAAATTGGGTTATCTTGGGCACATACGTGAGTGTTTTGATCTCAAGACCTCTGCCTGCCATTTCCTCCGCCTAGAAACAGAAAACTGTTTTCCTTTCTCTCCCTGCTTCCCCTCTCCTTTGTCGTCTTCTCCAGCTCTCAGGGAAGCATTCCCTGACTCCCTCCAAGCTGCATCTCTCATAATGTTTTTGTAATGAGCTTTTCAGTGTTTATTCTAGCATTCCCCAGTGGACTCTAAGCTCCACGAAAGCAGGGGCCGTGACTCTCACGTTGGTCATTGCACACCCGACACCTGGCACATTACAGTGTGAATGAACACTGAGTCTTATTTTTCCCATCTGTAAAATGGATAAATGCTATTGATCAACGTGGGCATAGGGAGATTAAAATATTGAGCATGAGAGCAACCAATATATAGTAGGCATCTAATAAATGTTAGTTTTGGCCGCCTTTTAGAGAACCCACTTATGGTTATTGTACTGAATAGAATATAACCAAGGCTTTAAGGCCTCTTTTCTAAAAAGTTTCCAGTATTCTTAAAGTTTTAGAATTTAGCCTCCCCTCCCCACAATTAAAAGACTGTCCTCCAGTGGTCTCTTAACTTTGTTCTGGTGACCCATTTGAGGTCTTTAATAATTTTACCTGATTTCCTGTGGATAGCATATCTTTAAGATTTCTTTATTCAGTTTGGTGCTGAGAATGAAAATGATATAATTATATATTGAACTTAATATTTTAAAAAGATTATGGATGGTAGAGTGGGTTTCAAAGGTAGCTTTATGGAATCTCCTTTCCTGGAATTCTTTAGAAGAGAATAAGAACATTGACTTGTGAAGATTCCCTCTAATCCTTTGTAAAATCCAGGCTGATATTATTAAGTGAACTAAATTCAGAGTTTAATTTTGTTTCCCTGCCCTGTTAAGAATACATTTCGGATGTATGACTGCCATTCAGATGTAACGTATATGAGAAGGATTTGCTGTAGACAGACCTTTCCTTCTGTACATTGGAAAAAGGAAGCTGCCCCAGTGACAGGGTGACCAACTGTCCTGGTTTGCCCAGGACTGAAGGGGTTCCTAAATTTTAAAACCAGGACAGTCCTGGGCAAACTGGGATGAACTGGTTGGCCATCCTGCCCAGTGCACAGAGTAGCTTGTTGAAGGAGTTGGAGCAACAGTGACAGAAGCATCAGCATGCTTTTCTGTTGTTCTAAGAAACATAGGAAACATAAGAAGTTAATATTGTCTTTTAAAAAATTTTTGTGAAAGTGTTTGACAATTAATTTTGCTTTTAAAGCCACTAAACTAGGCACAGGTGGTCTTAAATAAATATAATTGCCTTTGCACTATTTTTGAACTCAATGGCAGTGATTTAGAAATGAATGGTGTTGTATTTTAAAACCCAATCCTATCTCTTCTGCACCTGAATGGCTGTAGCTAGCCGATTTATGTGGCCCATTTTATAGCATTAATGATTTTCACTGATATGTTGTGAATACTTTCAATTTTGACAATTTTTCCAGTTAAACATCAACAGTAGAACTGATATGATCACATATGAATCTTGAAAATACTCAGCGGATGAATTAATTAATTAGGACTAGAATCTTGGTCTCCTGACACTTAATCCTACAATGTTTCTACTAATCATTATTTGGAAGAGAATGCGTATTTTTCCAAAGATAACTTTACACGCCCAATTTCTTCAAGGTGCACAGGGCCAATTCCAGATTCATCCTATGTGGAAACACAGGAGTGTTTAAACTGGTACCGGAGTGCTCAAAGGCCTGCTGCTGTGGAAGCTGACAGACCACATCAGCTGATCAGGGTGACACACACTTAATGTGGTTGCCTCATTATCTGGTCATCAGGGAAATGCCAGCTGTCATTGCCAACTGAGCTGGGCCTTCAATCAGGTGGTTCTGAGTTCATTAAGTAAATTAAAAGGTATTGCTTAAATGCTTAGTAGAGGAGTAATAACTGTCATTTCAAGGAGCTAGTGAAAGCAGTGGATTTGGCCACAGCCATTGGCTGTGTTGAGCTGTAAAAAATGAGAAGGTTTGGAACGTATAATACGCTCAACATCAGAAACAAAAGGAGACTCCGACATTTGATAAGCGTGCCCACATATACTCTAGTGCCCTCTCTCATCACATTTGGACTGTTATTGCTAATAATTCCTTTTAAAATTCTAGCGTGGACTCTCTTGCAGCTAGGAACTGGCCCATCGTTCTTGAACTGGCCCACATCGTGGCCACGTTTCCTTTCCCACAGCAGCCTCGTTCCCCTGTGGAGAGACGGACACGTCAGTTGCGATCAACCCCTTGGCCAGAGAAATGAATGACCAAACCTACGCATGACTGCTGCACCCCGGAGCAGTTTCACGTTAAGGTTTGTTTTGAGGCTTCTGGATTCTGGCTCCACTCAGTTCCCCCCATCTGTTGCAAGGCCCCGTCGGCGTGCCTCACGCCTTCCACACCGAGCTACATGCCATTCGCTCCTCCCGCATCTGTAACCTGCCTACCTGCTCCCAGGCGCTGGGCAAGGCACCAGCAATGTGGAGATCATTAAGATGTTCCTGCCTCAAGGAACTGCAGCCATCCATGCTCCCTCCTGCTCCCAAGCCTGTGCACGTGGGGCTCCTCCAGCGTACACTGCCTTCCTGGTGTCTGGACTTGGCAAATTCCAACTCACCTTTCCCCCACAGTGGAATAACTCACTGTCTGCCCTCTGCTCCCTTAACCCTTTGGCCCTCATCTGCCGGAATATTTGCCACTTTGCATTATGATTTGTTTCCAGGTTCACCATCCTAAAGACAAGGACTGTGCCTTATGCTTCTCTGAATCCCCCGTGCCTGACATTGAGCTGATGCATAATAATGTTTGCTTGAACGACAGACTAAGTTAATAAAAGGGCATAACAATTCTTATGCAAGGTGTGTAGGAGGGTGGAGGGTGGAGGCAGGGATGGAGCCTGAGAACAAATGTGCTTTTCTGATAACTTTTTTTACCACCAGAGGGAGAGATGTGATTATAAATATCCCATTATGTAAGCCTTTAGGTTCTATGTTCTGAAAGCCAAAGAGAAGCACGGGGCCCTTCCAAGTGACCTCTCAAATTTATAAGATGTTTTTACTTCAAGTAAGTGTGCATATGACCTTGACTAGCTTGAATCATGTCACCTAGGGCAGGCCAATTTCTGTTTTTCGCCCAAATACTTCATCATTTCTTATTCTTCCTTTTTGGGGGGTTGAGGCATGGTGATTTGTTCACAGATTCAAATATACAGGCAATAAAATGCTGTCCTCCCGAACACCTTTCAATGCAGTAGTGGGGTTGGAGAGTTTAGTTATTTGTTCTTGGTACCCACCATCTAGGGTGGCTGGAAGGAGTCCCCTGCCCTCTCTGCCTCTAACCTTAGCCCTTCTTTCTCAGAAATCCCTCCAAGAGCCCATTCACCCACTCGTCAGTTCTCTCCTCTACGGCTCCTGTGTGAAGCACATATTTGCACTTCTTGCTTTGGTTTTTCTCTCCTCCCATCCTTGTATTTCCAGTCCCTTGCAGGATACCTCCAACTCGATGTCCTATTGTCCGTGGAAGCTCAGTACTTCTAAGAGTTAGCTTTCTCTCCCAGATAGACTCCCATTCCCAGCACTCTATTCCGTTAGCGACTCTCCTGGGCGCTAAGATCCGGAGGCGAGGCTTGGGACAGGCAAAGGCACCCTGGCCGAGCTGGACGTGCTCGGCGTCAGGATACTCTGGTGGAGGCTGTTCAGCACTCTGGAGAGCTCCTCGGCAGGGCCAAGGGTTTCTCCCCTGCCTCTTCTCCCCCAAATCAGCCTAGGAACTTAGTACACATCCCGTCATCGCTGGAATTCTGTGGTTGTTAGAGGAACCTTATCCATTTCTCCTAGGCTTAATTCTGTGGGAACTAAGGATCTAATGGGGCTGGGTTCTAGTTCTTGCTCTACCACTTACTGGACACACTACCAGAGACTAAGTTATCTAATTGCTCTGAGTTTCGGTTTCTCATCTTCAAGCTGGAAATAATATAACTACCTACTTCGTAGTGTTGTTGTGAGGGTGAATTGAGATGGCACATGTAATGTACACAGCATATGATATGAACTCAGTGACTAGTAGCCGCTATTCTTATTAATAATATAGAAAGTATTTGGACAATAATATTAATTCTTCTTAATACGTGATTGTATGACTTGAGGATCTCATGGCAGTGGCATGTCTCTAAAGCCTCTCTGGTTTTAGAACTCAGGAGGAGCAAATGCATTTAAGGGGCAGAGCCCACGCCCCTTATGTAGTTACTCCTCTGGGAAACCTCTCCTCTCTCCCTTGCGCGCATTATTTTGACAGCACTGGGTGCTTTATGCTCTGTACAAATTGTCGCCAATTGCTGGAGAAGAAAAGCAGGCCCCTGTAGAATTGCAGAATGGAAACACCACGTGGCAGGTGGGGAAACAGCCCGAAGAGGTCCGGCGAAGGCTCAGCAAGTTGGTGGCTGCAGACAGGGGACAACTGGATCCCCAGGCTCTTGGTTGCCGCTTGCTCAGTCTCTGCATGTGCTATTTGCTTCCACCTGTGGGAACTCCCCCAGTCCTCTTGGCAGCTTCCCTCTTTCTCATCAGGAGTCAGCTCAAATGTCCTCTACCTCTCTGGGCCTCCATTGCCTCTTCTGTGAAATGGGGCTATGACAGCTATTTACAAGGTTGGTTGGAGACTTGACTGGAAATTTGGCAGTGGGTAAGGAGCTCGGCCCCGAGGCAGGCATATAGTAGATGCTTAGCAAGGTGGTGACTGCGGGTGTCATTTGTCTGCCGTATCCACTGCAGCCCCTCGAAGGTAAGGAGTGCTTGGTTCATTTTCACCTCTTCAGCTTTGTCTCCCACAACAGAGCCCTGACTCCCGTGGGAAGGACTTCCCAGCCTTCCCCGGGCAGACTGCCTGGCTTCTGTGCGGTGTGAGTGCCTTGGTGGGCTGGCCAAACCATGGGGCCTTTAGACTGGCTTTCTGGTGGGACTTGCCACTGGGGAAAGCGCTGAACTGGCCAGGGTTTCTGGTTAACTGGCGGATGCGTTGCCCTGAGAGGTGTCAGCTGTGTCTTTGGATGAAGCTGTTTGCTCTCCTGGCTGGGAGGAAGACGTTGCTGGAATGGGAACCTGATTCGCTTTGTTTCCATTTCAGCTAATAAACACATTTAAGGTTTTGATGTGGAAGAGACTGGGCAATTTGAGGCCTAGTAGCAAATTGATATAACTTAGTGACTATGAGGAAGTGGAGAACAGGGAGATTACAGCTGATAATTTTGCAGAGCATAATGGAGCTAATTTATAATTTATAATTGATATTGGAGCTCTTTTCCATAGGCTGAATTATGGTGGAATGGAGTAGGAGCCATTGAAAGAGATTATTTTGTTGTTCGCGTCACCCTTATGAATTGGAAAGTGGAAAAAGAGCATAGTGCTAAATTGGTATCTAATCTTTTCAGAGCTATTTGCTAAATAAACTGGAATTTTAATTAAAACTGCAAGCCAAGAAGTAAATCACTTTAGAAGTTTGTGAAGTTTTTCTTTTGCCTAATATAATTACCACTAATAAAGATTCTTTACGGGTGGGAAATTAGACGCCGGAATAAATAACTGGAAGAGATTGCTACAGTGCACCGAAATTCTGAAAGGGGCAAGTTTATGTTCCCCTCCTGGTAACGTGTCTTTTTGTTTCCCCCCATCATTAAATTGTTTGGTAACAATTTTGGTCTCATTAAAAGTATTGCAATCAGAAGCAGAAGCAAGGTCGATGACAGGCCTCACTGCAGCTCTTCCGGCTTTCATTCATATGAGTCCATTATAATGAATGGATTTAATAAAAAATACAACATGCTTTGGTGATTAACTTGGTGAACGATGAATGGCTTACCCAGAGTATCATATTTGCAATAACGAAGAAGTGGGGAACAGGAAAAGGAAACTTCATAGATCACAAGAATCGCTACTTTCCAGCAAAAGGTTGTTAATTACTTATCCTCTTGCTGTATTTATTGGCTCTATTAGAGGATGAGTAATTATTGTGTTCCTGGGAAACCCACTGGAGCCAGACAGTGCCTTTATTAAATTGGAAGGCCCTCGGAGTGCTCGTTATTCCTGTGGGACCCTGTCCCCTCGGGGTCACAGTGACCAGGAACCTGGCGGAGGTGAGACAGGAATGTCAGCCCATGAGCATGAGGGAAGGGGCCTCTAATGTGCCTTGACTGTCAGAGGCGTCCTGACTCGTGCCTCCCCCCGCCCCTGCTCCCAGCGCATACTTTTCTCTGGGTCCAGTCACCACCCGTGCCCCTCCCTGTCTCCCCAGCTGTGGTGGCCTTTCCTCAGGGCCTGGCTGCCCTGTCTCTCTCTACACCCCCGTCCTCTCTCCCTGTGGAGCACTTTCCTCGCCTTCCTCCACCTGCAGAGTCAGGTCCAGCTCCTCAGCGGGCCCTGTGAGCCCTTCATGATCTGTGTGAGCCGTGGGGACCTCTCCAGCTTTGTCCCCCTGCCCCCGCCAGGCTCTGGGCACGTGGAACTTCTCTGCCGTCCCAGACTCCCCACCTGGCACACGTGGTTCCCTCCTGGCAAAGGCCTGCTGCACACTGGGCTCTGTGGCCCCTCCTCAGTTAAATTTTTCTCACCTTGGCCAGAAACGATGGCTGCTCCTTCTGGGCCCTCCCACAGTACTTTGGCACGCAGAACCCACTTGCGTATCTGTCCACACATCGGCCCCTACCCCTGGCCTGACTCCTGGCTCCCTGGGGGCCTGGGGCCGCATTTGATGCAGGGCTGTGGATTTGTGGAGGGCCAGCCCCTGCTGTCTCTGCCACTGGGCATGTCTGGGGACTCTTCCTCTCTGCCTTTCTCACCAAGGGACTTAATTAGGTGAAGAACAATCCAGGAGGCTAGCTCTCAGTACTCCCTAATTGGACTAATTAACTCCTACTACGTACCAGGCCATCCACAAACACATTCACCCATGTGGTTGTTTTCATCTTTACAACATCCCTTGTGAGGAAGGCTTTGCTACTCCTCTTTCTTAGATGATGAAACCAAGGCGCTTACTAGTTGGCAGGGCTGAGATTTGAATCCAGGTTCTTGAACTCGAGGCAAGGAAATGTTCTCCAAGTGTGGGCTCCCCTAGAGGTTAGGTGCCCACCCACGGAGGCCTGCTTAGCTTTGATACCCTGAGCGTACCTGTGCATATTTAAACTTAGGCTAGTCCTGGAAGACACCCCCATCTCCTAGCTCCTTTGGATAATGGAGAGATGGGCATTAGGGAAGGGTTTTTTTTTTTTTTAATCTTATCAGCTAATAAACATGGGGTGGATAGTGATGGAAAGGAATGGAAGAGAAGGAAACCAACATTTTTTGAACACCAACTGTGCATCAAGCATTGGGTACCAGGCACAGTGCTAGGAGGTTCACGCACATTCTTAATCCTTATAGTAACCCAATCAAGTTGACATTATTGTTCCACCAGCAGAAACAGGCTTGGAGGCGTCCCATGAGTGGCTTCCCCACAAGCCCCATCCAAAGACACTGCCGTCAGGAAGCCCCTCACCAGCATGGGGAGAACTCTTCTCATCAGCCCCATTTCCATAGGCAAGAGGGAGCCTGGAATTTTCCTGTGGCCCCACGGTCAGTGGTTGGTTCTTCTCGTCTGTCTGGGAGGATGGCAGTGCTCTTAGCTGAGGTGTGAGCAACGAGGAAGAGGTGTGAGCTGGCCTCCCTCTTTGAGCCTTGAAGGGGACTCACCTTCTTTCAGTGTGGCCACATTTGGCAGATAGAGCTGTGTTCCATCTAGTTACACCCTCAGGATTTGTTAATTCTACCAGTATTTTCTTAGACTGCTTGCTTGCTTCATTGAAGAATGCTACATTTATTTTTTGTCTACCCTTGAAGGGCAATTGTTTCCTTGTCTTAATTGGCCTTCTCTGGACTTTTCTTTGCTACATTTTTTCTGTTATTATTTTTATTATTATGGTTTCCTTTTTACTTGAGGTTCTTGAGGTCTCTCTGTTGAGTGTGGCCACAAGCCAGGATAGCCACTCTCTAGGAGAGCCCTGGCCAGGGGGAAAGTCAGGTTTGGGAGTGGGTGTCAGGAAGTGAAACCACAATGCATGAAATGAAAGAAATTGATTACTCACGGGTTCCAGAGAGGTTAGGGGTGCCCAGTGGGGGCCAGCAGGAAGTCTGCAGGGGAAGGGGAGCTCCGCCAGCAGGTGGGGAGTGAGACAGTGAGCAAGAGTGGGAGAGACAGAGTGGGAGAGTGACAGAGGGTCCATAGGACCGTGCCTTCCTTAAAGTCATGGCGTTGTCCTTCAGGCCTTCCTAAGGGCTGTGGCGTGGCTTAAAGAAAACATGCGAGAAGGGGAGCTTGTCTACTGACTCTGGTTTTGTCCTGGTCTGCAGCTGTGGGGCGTGTTGGGTTGTGGGTCTGTGGATGAACAACAGGCAGGTTACATCACAACCGACCCCACGGAGAGGGAAGTTTTGTTAATAACCAGGCCAAAGGCGAAGTGGTCTGGCTAGGTTTCAAATGACTTGGGTCAGGCCGAGAAATGGATCCCGAGGCAGCAACCACGGGGTATGTTAAACAAATTTATGGCGTCTTCCTTGCAATGTTAACCACGACGCTCTGTTGTAGGTGCTCTTTTTTCCCCATAGATTTTCCATCCATCCATCCAGCCTAGTGGAATTGAAAGAGCACAGTTTTTGGAGATTGACCCACATGGCCTCAGGTTCTGGTTGGCCAAGTAGCAATGGGATTGTATTTCTTCATCTGCAAAACGGAAGCACATATGTAAGATATCTAGCCCATAGTTAAATACTCAATAAATAGTAATGATTGTATTCATCGTAAGGACATATGAGCCTTCAATTCCTTCATTCTCAGAATGATTTTTCTGTGACCTTGTTCTAGAATTGAAATGGTGCATGCTTTATCCACTGCCATGTAATAAATGTCCTCAAAACTTAGCAGCTGAAAACAACAAGCATTCCTTATCACACACCATTCGTGAGGGCCAGGAGTCTGAGGGTGGCTTCGCTGGGTGGCTTTGGCTCAGGCCCTTTGATGAGGCTGCAGTGATGCTGTTAGCCAGGGGCTTCCTCCCTGGGTGTCCCAAAGCAAGCCGTGTGTTGGGGGACCGGGGGAGACCAAGACAGAAACCGCAGACTTTTTGTGAAGACATCCTAATATCAGAAGTGACATCCATCACTTCTGCTCATGCTGTTGGTCACATAGACCAAGCCTGCGACAGGGTGGGAGAGGACACGCAAAGGGTATACATTCCAGGGGACGAGGATCATTGAAGACCATCTTTAAGGCTGCTGACCACAGGCGGGCGGAGAGTAAAACATCTCTGCCCTGAAGCACCCTGTCTGCCAGGGGAGGCGGCCGTGTAAACATAAGTGCCCTGCAAGGCAGTGGCTGTGCTTGGGCAGCCACAGAGTACAGAGGGAACACTGGCAAGAACGCTGTCAACCTGCCCGAGGGCAGCACGGAGGTGCAGGTGCATCACGGTGTCCTTACTCAAGGGTTGTCCTAATGATGCGCGATATTTGATGGGCGTCTTTTTAAATTGAAGTTACCTGTTGAGGTGATTTCCTTGGACATTAAAAATAATAACCTGTGCTATATAACAGCAATGTTATATACTATTTACGAAGTGCTTTCCCACGCACCACCTCAGTCCACATTACAGCCATAGAGGGTGGCTTTACTGCTACTGTTTTCTTCAGTTGAAGATGCAAGGGTCTCTGAGGGGGTGTGGTGGGTTGGGGTGTGAGCCAGGGTCTCCCTAGTCCCAGCTTGGTGTTTTGGCCACCACACCTTCCTTGTGTCCCCCTGGAGACAAGGGCCCCTCATTTTAAAGCAGCATTTGGATCATTCCCCCGTAGATGCGTTGCACACATACTGGCCACATCAAAGCTTACTTGCCACTTTTATCCCCAGTCCCTTGAAAGCCTTTCTCTTCATAAAAGAAGCTTTATGAAGAAAATCATTCACAACGTATAGAAATGTGAATTGTGCTTTTATCAGCATTCACCGTGAAATTTCATTTTGCAAAATCCCCAGGAGGGTTTGAACTTGCTCCCCGGGCCGTTAGAAGAGGGACCCGAACATCAATTCCTTAAGCACAAATATGCTCAAAGGATATTTAATGGCTTCGGTCCTTGTTTGAACGTGGCTATTTTGCAAGTTTGGTTTTAGTCCTTCTGCTCAAGAGAGAAAAGGATTTTGGGTCCACCCACGTGTATACTCTGAGGGAGGAACTTTCTTTGTGACAAAGATGGGAGCACGTAGGGTGAGGGCAGGTTAGTTGCAATAATTCATGCGTGACTAATAAATACAACTGCAGCGATTAAGTGCATGGGCTTTGGAGTCAGGTAGACCTGGAGTTGATCCTGACTCTGCCCTTATTAGCTCTGTGGCCTTGGGAAAGTTGTTTCCCTCTCTTAAAGATTTGGCGTCTTTGTTCGTACACAGGGTTAATAGTACCACCTCTCTCATAAGGTGAGGACTGAATGAGATCATACATGTAAAGTGTTTAACACACAGACATAGGTGTAAGCATTACATAAATGCTAACTCTAGTGATGATGATGATGTATATTTGAGTGGCTGCTATTGGCACGTTCATTTATTCATGAAACATTACTGCAGACGTTGCTAACAATGGGATCTGAGGACAGCTAGGGGCTTCAGGGAGTCTCTGAAGCTCCTAAACTCATGTGGAAAATTTTGTGCATGTGCGTGCTTTTCTGGGGAGACTTTCAAAGGGATCCATGACTCCACAAAGGTTGAAAACAAAGGCTGCAGTGTTGCTGAAGCCTTGGTGTTAGGGACACACGGATGATTGTGAGCCCGCCCTCACCCTCAAAGAGTTTGCGAAGTGGTGAGGCAGACAGACTCACAGGGTGTTGCGGAGTGGCCTGTGCTGGGTTTCAGCATCAAGAGACCACCAGAGAAGAGAGAGCTGGGGGGACAGCTTCGTGGAGGTGGGAGTGGGTGGCAAGCTGAGTCATAAGATCCGGAGCGGAAGGAATAATATGTAGAAACCAGGTCACAAAACAGTAAAGTGCTGTGTCCTTAAGTATCAAGAGTAGTCGGACAGTGACGTTGCAAGAGGCGTAAGTGGCCCGCCATGAGGTGGGCAGGTCAGCAGGGGAGCCTGTGAAGTGTCTTTCAGGCCAGGCTGGGAGCTTAGACTGGATCCCGTGGTCCAGGGGAAGACACTGAAGAGTTGTAAGCAAAGGAGTGACATGGTCACAGCTGTGTTTAAATAAAATTCCCTCTGACTGCTGTCTGTTAGGTAGACTAAGGGTGGCCCTGGAGGAAGGGAGATGGTGTATAGTCCTCATCCAGGTGAGAGATGAGGCCAGGAGCTAAGGCAGTGGCAGTGGAGATTAAAGAAGGAGGGGAAATTTAAAAATAAATTGAGATAAACCAAAGGACTCACTGGCCAGCTGGATGTTAAAGAGGGAGGAGGTGCCATGGTGAATCTCAGGTCCCTCTTTCTCAGATGGCTTGGATAAATACCAAGGAGAATTAACCGTGGGATCACATGGTAAGAGTATGTTTAGTATTGTAAGAAACAGCCCAGTCGTCTTCCAAAGTGGCTGGACCATTTCATATTCCCACCAGAAATGAAGGAGAGTTCCTGTTGCTCCATATCCTCGCCAGCATTTGGTGATGTCAGTGTTTTGGATTTTGGCCATTCTAAGAGGTGTGTGGTGGTATCTCAGTTTTGTTTTACGCACTTTTTGATTATTGTACCATTGTTACAAGTTTTAACATTAGGAAGTATGAGACCTCCAACTTTGTTCTTTTTCAAGATTGTTTTGACCACTTGGGGTCCCTTGTAATTCCATGTGAATTTAAGAATGGATTTTTCTATTTCTGAGGAAAAAAGTCATTGGGATTTTGGTAGAGCCTGCATTGGATCTGTAGATCACTTTGGATAGTTTTGACATCTTAACAGTATTAATTCTTCTAACCTATGAATGCAGGATGTCATTCCATTTATTTATGTCTTCTTTAATTTGTTTCAGAAACATTTTGTGGTTTTCAGTGTACAAATCTTTCACCTCCTTGGTTAAGTTCATTCTTGAGTATTTTTTTTCTTTTTGATGCTATTGTAAATAGAATTGTTTTTTTTTTTAATTTACTTTTTGGATTGTTCATGGTCAGTGTATAAAGCACAACTGACTTTTATGTGTTGATTTTATATCCTGTGGTGTTGGTGAATTTGTATGTTATTTTTAACAATTTTTTTGTGGAATCTTCAGGATTTTCTACATATAGGATCATGTCATCTACAAACAGATAATTTTACTTCTCTTTTCTAATATGGATGCCTTTTATCTCTTTCTCTTGCCTATTGCTCTGGCTAGACTTTCTAGTAACTATGTTGAACAGAAGTGGTGAAAGTGGGCATCCTTGTCTTATTCTTATCTTAAAGGAGACGCTTTCGGTATTTTACCATGGAGTATGATGTTAGCAGTTTTTAAAAAGAGGTTAAAAAGTGGTAGGATTATGACATCCTGGGACTTATTGAAAGTTGTGTTCCTCTGTAGTCCCAGCACTTAGCACAGTGTCTGGCATATCATAATTGTGGAAGGAATGGATACATTTTTTTAAAATGGTAGTTTCTTATAACTGGATGAGCTAAAGATGCTTCTGAACGGAGGGGCGACTTGGTATTCATGAAGGCGGTAAGGACCGACATGAGCTAAGGGTGATAAAGGGTCATCGGGTTGTCCACTGACAAGGAGCGGGTGTTGGTCCCTCATGGTGGGCAACAAAACCACTCTGATCTTCGTACACTTTGCTTGAACAGCCTGCTTTTTAGAGAAACCTCTCTGGTTTTTCTCCCTTCTCTATAATAGCACTTAATAGCTAGAAGAAAATAACATGTGTTGTATCTATTTGTATTTATAACTACTGAATCAATAAATAACTTACAGCCCATTGGATGCAAAGAAAATGAGGAAATGCTATAAACCGCAGGTGGAAGTTGTTGATGCGAAGAGAGTGCGCAGCGCATGCCTGCTCCGGCGCAGCGTCGAACGAGTGCGACCGATTGAAAGGGCTGGCGTGTGTTTGCCTTCTTTTAATTTGGAGCGGTTGGAAAGCATGGAGTCACAGCCAGTTCGTTAGTAACGCTGTGTCTTTCCAGTGGGCCTGAGCCCCCTCGACTCAGAGCAGATAAAAATTCTGATTACCTATAGGCTTAGAATGGGAAAATCAAATGAGGTTTGTTGAATGTGTTGGCATTTCTATTCCTTTGGACTTTTAACAATCAAGTTCTGAATATGAACTAACATGCCCTGACTTTTCTTCCTTTGCCAAGGTCATCTGAGTTACAGATTTAAAAATATGTTCTGTAAATGCAGAACTTGTTGGTAACTTTGAGAGGCAGCAGGATGTCATGGGAAGAACAGGCCCTTTTGTCTCAATGAGCGATTTTCTGGCTGCAAATAATTGAAACCCTACAGCTTGTGCCAAAGAGGATTTTAGAGTATCAGAAAGGTATTCTCAGGATGCGAGGCTGTCTTACAGGATCCAGGGGCAGGAGAGGCAGCCGGACTGGTGGGGGTCTGCGGCCACGCAGTCTGTGTTTCCAGGGCTACGTGGTCCCAGCTCCGCTTTTCTCTCCCCACCTGCTCCTTTTTTCTCTCGTGCAGACTGGCCGCCTCTGCTCCCCTTGCACACAGCCAAGCGCAGCTGCCTGTTCTGGCTTTTTATCTGTCACAGTTCAAGGGCCAGCAGAGGCTGCCTGGCATCTCTGATTTCCAAATTCCTGGATGAGAAAATCTGCTTATCTCATCTGGAGTCAGATGACCACTCCCGGTTTGTTCATTTATTAATTCAAAAAGTCTTTATGGAGTTCCAAGAAATGTTTTGGGCACTGGGAATACATCCTGCCCTGGTGGAGCCTCTGTGTGTGTGTGTGTGTGTGTGTGTGTGTGTGTGTGTATGTGTGTGTGTGTGTGTGTGTGTGTGTGAGAGAGAGAGAGAGAGAGAAAGAGAGACAGACAGACAGACAGAGTGACAAAGACAGAGGGGGAAAGGGGAAAAGGACTCTGAAAGCTTCTGTTCTTTTGGGGCTGGGTCGAGGGTTGCAATTTTCAGAGAAAGGGAGGTATGGGCTTGGAATTTGGATAGACCTGGATTCAAATCCTGATTCCTCCCTTTACGAGCTCTGTGTGACCTTTGGCATGTTAAATCACCTGTCTCAGTCCCAAGTTTTGAATCAGTAAAATGGGAATAACCCTTTATAGATAAATTATGAGGATTAAAGGGAAACGGTGCCTGTAAAGCCGTAGTAGAGTGTCTGCAGCCATGTGATCAGAGCTCGGCCACTGTGAGCAAGTTGTTAAACTTGTTACACCTATTAAACAGAAGCCCCAATCTGTTTCTTCATCTATAAAATGGGAAAGATATCACCTGCCTCACATGCCTGTCATGAGATTAAATGCTGTGATGCACGCCAGAGTGTCAGGAATTTATGCATAATGGATACTAAGTGTGGTCACTGTTCCTCTTGTTCTTAATCACATTTTTTCTCTTCTAGTTCCCATTTGGCCGGCGCTTGCCTTGTGACATCTACTGGCATGGAGTTTCATTTCACGACAATGACATATTCTGCGGTCAAGTGAACAAGTTTCCAGGTATCTGCTGTTATTGTTGGCATTTAAAAATGTTTCTAGGGCTGAGTCTCAAGCACACTTTTCTATAAAAACATGACAGTGTTTTGAGATCAAACTTGAGGACTCTAAATTGGGAATTGCTGCCTACACTCTGCTGCTGGGCTATACCGTGGGAAGGAAGTGAGCGCAGAGATCATGGGACTTAAACCACTAAGGGTTTAAAGGCTGGAGACAGGCTTTTAAGGATTTAAAGACAGGTTTCTTGGTCTCATTCCACTGGTGGAAAAGTGTGATTTCCACTTTTGGGGTTATAGATATAATATGGTGTGGTCTAGTGAGGGAACTGTATTCTCAAAATGAAAAAAAAAAATAGAACATTTAACTTGCAGGAAACAAAAGTACTAAAATTCTAGGAATATATTACAGAAATGGGATCTCAGCTCCCCTTTAAGTATCATATTTGGAGGTACCATTTTTTACAACCAAATACACCATCTCCATGCTGAGTGCTATCGGCTGCAGGCAGCCTCTGCCTTTACCTAATGACATTATCTCAGTGAGACTTACCCTGCAGGGAGGACTCTTAGTGCCAGAAAAACGTCACAGACAACATGTTAAGAAGCCCCTTCACTGCACTCCCAGCCTCCCGAATACCTTCTTATTTTGTTTTTTAATCTCTACCACCTTCTTCTGCTATGATGACTATTCTTCATTATTTTTGATGGCCAAGTGAGAGGGTGGCTAAGGATGCTGGGACTGCTTAGGGAGAGGGAGCATTGGATTAAGCTGGGTATGATACAGCCAAAGGATCAGCCACTTATTTTAAAAAATGTTAATATACTGCACAAACCATGTTATAATAAAAATTTTTTAAAAGAGCATCACCAGGAATCTCATCCCTTGTTTAACAAAATAATAATGTGAGTATTTCCACATTTCTTCCCAAACTTTAACCATGTTTATTATTTTTGCATGGTTTCAGTCAGAGTGTAGTTGCCTGAGTATAAGGTGTTTTCTCTTAGTATTATATCATTTATACTTATTTTAAAGGGAGAATCAATTTACTCTTTTTTTTTTTTTGATATTCTATCCCACATCTTTAAGAAAACACCATGAAGAAAACCCAATATGCGTACATTATACACTGGCTAGCTACACCACATCCACTAGGAGCTTTCACCTAAGCATGCAGACTTACAAAGTCACTACCATAGGCCACACTTGGCTCAGATTCACTTAGAAGGATATAGGGCAGGAAACGCAGCTTGCTGGCCAGTCAACATCAAGCATTTCTCTTCATTGGAGTATCTGTCAGAGTCCCAGGGGCTAGTCTCAGGTGCAAGGAGACAAGATCCACATTGGTGGATGTTGTGAGTCTGTCTCGGCTTCGATGCCCCACAGGAGCCAGTATGTCTTACAACTCCTCCATAGCATGGCTTCCAAGGTCCCCACAAGGATCATGTTAAGTTACAAGAATCACCACACTCAGGAAAGCCTAGAGCTATGGCTTCCTACCAGGTATTTATGCAATTTACCAATCAGGGATTATTTCAAACATATGTTTTATTGTCTCCTGATGCAGTTCACATTCCACCTTTATTGGTTTCCAGGGAAACAGAGATAGAAAGTTAACCCCAAATCAAATTTATCCTTAGAGAAGGGGAAAGGGTTTTGTTACAGACCAAGACTGACTCTTACGGCCAGAGTTCTTGCATGCCAATTTAATGGGAGAGCTATTACTTTCTCTGTCTTGCTACTCAGAAAAGGATATTTTTTGATACCACTAAAAGGACTTATTGGGATATTGGGAGAACACATTTGGCAGAAAACAGCCCTTTGAATGAGGACAGAGTCCCTAAGACAGGAGTCATGAAGCGAGGCTTCATCTGCGTTTTCTGCTCTTGTTCCTGCCCCATCCAATGGCTGAGAGTAGGAAAGCAGCAGCTACGGATCTACATTTGGGACACAAATAGAGATATATAGAAAGAAGTACCCTTAAAGGACTAGTTTTCCCCCCATCTAATATTCCACATGCCAATGATTAGAACATTTAATTTTCTACTTTACTAACAGCAATTAATTGGCCCTAATGACAAAGCAGGCTCAACCCCGGGGGCAGAGGAACGGTGCTGCCACACCCTCTGCCCTGTGAAAGACAGTCGTTCTCAGCAGTGGGGTGATTCCAGTTTGCGTCCAGCCTTAACCCTGTCCCTCATGCGTCCCAGTGTTCTAAAGTGCATTCCCTATGCTTCGTATGTTACTTAGCGTAGGCTCTAGTGGGTATGCCAGGAAAGAATAAACACTTTACGTGCTGAATAAGCTGAAAATGTTTGGATATACCCAGATGGAGTAATTTATTTTGTTTGTATCAGCACACTGGATTTTAGTCACTTTTCTATGGGCAATTTCCTTATTCAAAATACTTTATTATGTCTCAACTGATCAATTAAGACTTTCTATAAAAATAGTCTGATTTAGACATGGCTTTGCTTTAACTGTCCGCTCTCAGCTCACACACAAGTTTTTTGCTGAGTTTCAGGGTCTGAGATGAATGGCGGCACGTGGCAGGTGGCGCCCAAGGGCCCACCATGGGGAGGGGCTGCCGTGAGGATCGGTGGGGTGGCCATCTGTCAAGCACTGGTCTGGGCCCTGGGGATACAAAGTCAAGGAGAAAGGCATGTAAGGAGAGACGTGGAATGCACCTAAGTGCTGTGCTAGAGGAAGCTTGGAGTGCTGTGGGAGTCTGAAGCGAGGGCACGCAACCTAACCCAGGTTTGCCTGGGCAGCAGGCCAGGCGGGAGATCCTGGAGGAGAGGGATGGTGCAGGAGGGATGGCTCGATCCCCGTGCCACACAAGGGAGCAGAGCTGGTGCACAGACACAGAATGCATGGAGCGTGCTGCTCACTGACCAAAGGGCAGTGGCTCACGCGGGTTAGAGCAGGTCGAGTGCATGGGACAGCGGAGAGGTGAGGGGCAGGGACCTGAGCACAGCGTCGTTACAGCCTGACGGTCATGGGAGCCACTGAGAGATTGTTAAGCTGGAGAGTGACATGGGCCAGCTTGCATTCTAGGGAGATCGGCCAGAGGGCCACGCCGGAAGTGGATGGAAGGGCTGAGGGAAGAAACTGCGATTCGGCTAAGAGGCCACTGCAGTATCTAGACAAGAGATGAACTGATCGGTGTTGGTGGGAATGGAGAGAATAGGATGGATCTGACAGTATTTGTTTGTTGTGATGTGTTTTTAATATAAATAGTATTTGGATCGAATAGTGCTCCAGATATAGCTCAGTTTGTTTTTGTTTTGTTTTAATTGGGTTAGGTGGGCTGCGTGGGCAGCCTGAGGAGGGAGCTGTCATGCTCTCGGTTAGCGTCAGTGGGAAGCCACCGGGCCTGAGACTCCAGTGCAGCACACAGAAGATCCAGGCCTCAGAAGTGGCAGAAGGCAAGCCCTTGGTGCCAGAAGCTGCCACCCGAGTTAGGGGGCTTTCCCAATATATAGGGGAAGTGTCACCATAGGGACATCTGGGATTAGACCTCATTGAGAAACCCAAGTAGGCAGGCAGCCTCAAAAGAGCCTGTCAGTAGGCAGCAGGACCCCAGACACTGGGCTAACGTCACAGACGGGAGGACTCCAGCCCTTGCAGGTTGGGCTTGTGGGCACAGAGGAGAGTGGGGGGAGAGGAGGGCATCGGAGAGAACAAGGCAGAGGCCTCAGCTCTGTGCGTTGCTCAGGCACCTATCTTTTGCTCCTGGTGCCTGAGTGGCACCAGGAGCAAAAGATAGGTTCCCAAAATTGGGGGACGAGCAATGGCACCTCAGAAAAACAGGTACAAGCCTCCTTATCTAAATGGAATACCAAGTTGAGGTCACACTTTTAGCAGGGGGATCTGATGGTTAGACCTAGAGCTGCAACCTCAGGTCAGAATGGGTCCCAGACCCCAGGGAGGGGGTCACAGGCAGGGAGGCATCAGGTGCTGGAAGGCAGAGTCTGGAGCCAGCAGGACTGGCTGTGACCTCCCTTTCACATATTGAGTCCGGGAATATGTGCCCTGGCTCAGCTAGAAATCCAGCCACTCCCGTCAGGGTCGTCGTGAGAGAAGATGCCACTCCCCACACCTGTCTCTGAGCTGCCTCTCGAGACAGGGATGCCAGCAGCTTCCACAAGGGGCCAGACTCTCTGGCCACACTGGTTGGGAATACAGCGTAGCTATGGGCGAGGAACGGAGGTTTTGGTGGTAAGTGGACCAAGAGAGGTCCACATTCAGGCAGGCTCGACCCTGACGGTGAGCCACCAGTGTGAGGGGAACAGTAGCCATTGCCTTGTAGAGGCGCCTCGTAGGTCGGCTGCTGTCAGTAGAGAGCTGCCTGGAGACACTCAGGTAAACGTGGCAACAGATCTGTCAGCTGGTGTGGGGACTGATGCTGCATGCTACAAACGGAGCCACTGCAGATGTAAAATGAGTATTCACTCGACTTGTTGGACATCAATTTTCACAAAACTTTCCTGGAGCATTCAAGAGCCCTTGGGTATGCCCAGCTCTTCTGTCTGTGTTGTGTGGGTTCTTCTGACCTGCTTAGGGGTTTCTGAAAGAGAATCTGGCCCTGGCACAACGCCATTAAAATGCAGAAAGTGCCACGGCTCTGTTTGGTCAGGAGGCACCATTTACTTGGACGAAGGGGCTGTGTTACGGTTAGCTATGAAGCCTTTCAGTACAGCACTGTGACTAAAATGGTAGTCAGATGCAAGTAAGGTTCAGAAAAGTTGAAATTTTGTTTTGTTTACTTTATGTTCAGCTTCAGCATTTATAACTCAAAAATTCTAACTTTGTGGGAGCATCACAGGACAGAGCTGTGATTTCCCAGACTTGTTTCTTGGGAAGCTCAGAACAGCGTCCTCAGGGAGCTTTATTGAATATCGAAGATTCCACATTCGAGTGCAGTTTATTGGTGCTTTTTAATCTTCTTATTTCTTACTTAATCCTTCCCTATATCCTTCCAAACAACAACTGAGCCATGGGTGTTGACATCTCGAAGCTGGGATCTTTAGATTTATTTCTCTTTTTAATATGCTGAGGTTTTAAAACTTTCCTTCTCGGAGGTTCACCCTTTGCTCCCTGAACAGGGGAGTTTAGAGAAACCTCATTCATTCTCACCGTGCCCGTTTGGAATGTGTGATCACTTGGGCACGCCGAGACGACATGGAACTTTGTATTTTCTATTAAAAATAGCTTTGCTAAGCAAATTTCTAGCATCAGTAATGCAACTGTTTAGTCTCTTTCAGGGCGAAGTCCATTTTTTAATCTCCATTTTTAGCAGTGGTATTTGTCTTAAGGTATAAGCATGCTAAAATTTACAATAAGTTTTACCGATTTGCTTAAAATTTGCTAAGGTGTATGATACTCAGTCTCTTTCCAGAGTTACTAACAATGTTGCAAGAAAAAAAAATCCACCATTCTTTTAAAATGTTTTATAAAAGTGAAATATTTCAGTCTCCTCTGGGCAAACTGATGAGATATGATCAATGTCAGTGTTGGTCCTTAAAAGTGAAGAACTCCTACAGATTGCATTTTTTTCTCTTAAACGATAAATTATGTTAGGGTAGCCTTCCCACTTCCTGTCCTTGATTCAAGGGTACAGATTTTACGCTGAAAGGTGTGAATTTTTCTATGCCTTCAATACTCATGACCGATTAAAACAAAGCAACTTAATTAAGCTGCTCATAATGTAACCAGAGTCCACTAGATGATATTCTCTAGGGCACACGATGGAAGGGAGCCCCGCAGTATGTACAGTGGCCCCAAATTAAAGAGGGTATTAAGTTTTAAGCGCAAGATATAAGTGCTTCTGTATTCACTACCTAAGGGGATGACAAAGACTAGAATAATAAACTAGGTGAACATTCATTCTTTCAAACTGGTGCTTCATTCTTACAAGCAGGAAACATCCATCTGTTACCTGAAGTTTTTCATGAATTTGGTAGGTTTTTCCAAACCAGGAGTCACTGCTGTGGGGAGCAACTCACACCTTCTTTTTTTTTTTTCTCTATCCTGCTGGAAAAAGTGAATATGTTGGGTGGGTGGTTTTCAAAGTCCCAAATAGTGGCTGTTCTACAGCTAGTGGCCCACTGTTGTTAAAGCCTCACAGCCTCTCTTCTCCCCAGGCATGACGGAGATGGTGCGTAAAATTACCCTGAGCAGAGCAGTGAGAATCATGCAGAATCTCTTTCCTGAGGAGTACAACTTCTACCCTCGCTCGTGGATTCTGCCTGACGAGTTCCAGCTCTTTGTTGCTCAGGTAGATGGCAGCCCGTCCCCGCGGCCCTCGAGCGATATCATGGTTGCAACTGTGTCCTGGGTCCTGTGTGCTGGGAGTTGGGGCAGGGGGTCCCCTGGAAGCTGAGGCTGACTAAGGGAGCGCCTCAAACGTACTCAGTAGGCGTTGGCCGCGATCAAGGCAGCTGGCAGAGTCAAACGGGTGGGGTGACAGGCAGATAAAGTGAAGAGGTGGGTCTTGACACGAGCAGACAGGCCTGACACTGATGTGAGAGTGGGATCATGGAGTCAGGGAGCTGGGGAGCCAGAGCCGGAGCAGGTGGCTGAGCCCGCAGGTGGGACCGGGCCACTGGGGGAATCCTAGAGACGTGGCCGCCCCAGCTTCCTGTGGACTGAAACGTGGGCGGCTGGGCTCTGTTTAAAGGCCAGGGAGCAGGACTGACCGACTAAGGCGGGAGCCTTTTAAGTGTTCTGCTTTCAATTTGTGTCAGAATCAATCCTCAAATGACCCATTCCATCTCAAAGCAGTATGTTTGAGCATGAAATACACTGGAGCCTTCGCCATGGATTGTGAAATAGAGCCAGTTAGGGAAGCAGAACTGAATTGCCACTGTAGTTAGCCTTTAGGACCATCTCGGACCTTTGCCAACAAGTCCCAGAGTCCAGACCATACCTCTGAGGGTAACCCTACAACAGAGGCCTGTCCAATCGGGATAAAGTTAACACCGTTTATTGGTCCTGCTGTGTTGCAGGCATTTTGCTAGAAGCTTGACATTATTTCTTTTAATCCTCACAGCAATCTTGTGAAGTTGGTTTTGTTACTATCCCCATTTTATGGATGAGGAACTGAGAAATTGACTTGCTTGAGAAGTAGGATTTAAACCTAGGGCTGATTCCAAGGCCTGTGCTTTTTGTAGTCTCTGTTCTTGCCTCTGTATTGTTGTGGTTTTAATATCGAATTATAAAACCTGTAATAAAATTATGATTTACTAAACACAAAAACAGCTTGAAGTGGTAATTTCTAAAAGGAAGCTCTCCACAACATGGTGGTCACATGGGTTCGTATACAGTTCTCAAAACTCATCGCACTATTAACTTAAAATGGGTACATTTTATGTATGCAAATTATGCATCAATGAAGTTAATTTAAAAAAATAACCGTCCGCTGTTCCCCCCAATGTCCCACTTCCATGGCTGTTGGCGCCGTGCGGAAGACCTCTCCTTCACACTCTGCGGTTCTGTGTCTAGCTGCAGGCGTGCGTCCCCTAACGACCAGCACGCATGCTGAGAAAAGTGTCATGAGGTGATTTTGTCACTGTGCAAACGTCACAGAGTGAACTGACACACACCTCGATGGCAGAGCCTACTGCACACCTAGGCTACATGGCATAGCCTGTCGCTGCTGGGCTACAAACCTGCGCAGCTTGTTACTGTACCGAGTACTGGTAAGTATTTGTGCATCTAAACATATCTAAACATAGACAAGGGAAAAACACAGTATAAAAGATAAACAATAGTATTCCTCTGTAGGACACTTACCATGAGTGGAGCTTGCCGGCTTGGAGGCGAGTGGGTGGGGAGGGGACGCGAAGTCCCAAGACGTTACTGTACGCCACAGTAGACGGCTGTAGACTTCATACACACTGTTCTCTTTATACTATACACACTGTACACTAAATTTATAAAAAAATTTCTTTATTCACTAATCAATTAACCTTAGCTTACTGTAACTTTTTACTTTGGAAACTTCTTGACTTTTGTAATAACACTTAGCTTGAAACACGAACACATTGTACAGCTGTGCGTTCTTTCTTTGGATCCTTATTTCTTTCTTTGTATTTTTTATTCTATAAGATTCTTCTGTGTTTCAATTTTTAAAAATTTTTTTACTTTTTAAACTTTTTGTTAAAAGCTAAGACACAAACACACACGTTAGCCTAGGCCCGCACGGGATTAGGGTCATCAGTATCACTGTCTTCCACCTCCACATCCTGTCCCACTGGAAGGTCTTCAGGGGCAGTAACACCCACGGAGCTGTCATCTCCTGTGATAACAATGCTTTCTTCTGGATACCTCCAGAAGGACCTGCCCAAAGCTGTTTTACTTTTTTTTTTTAATAAGTTAGAAGGAGTATGCTGTAAAATAACAGTGAAAAGTATAGTATAGTAAATATATAAACGAGTAACGTAGTCATTTATTATCAAGTATTGTGTACCGTACATATTGTACGTACTGCATTTTTGTACAACTGGGAGTGTGGTAGGTTTGTTTACACCAGCATCACTACAAATGTCGGTAATGTGCTGAGTTACAAACCTGAGATCACTAATTTTTAAACCTTAAAACAATAAATTTCCTTCTAGGCACTGCTCTGGCTGCATCTCAGAAATGTTTGTGTATTTCATTTTCATTATCATTCAGTTCAAAATGTTCTCTGATTTCCCTTGAGATTTCTCCTTTGCCCGTGGGTTATTTAGAAATGTGTTAATTTTTAAATAATTTTTGGATTTTCCAAGTATCTTTTGTTATTGATTTCTAATTTAATTTTATTGACACCAGAGAGTACTACCTGTATTATCTCAATCCCTTTAAATTCACTGAGAATTTTCTTATGGCTCATACGTTGTCTGTCTGGGTGAAGTTTCAAGGGCACTTGAAACTAACTCGTGTTGTGGAATTTTTTGCGTTGCCTCCTACACACGGCAGTTTGGTCACGTTGGTACTTCGTTGTGTTCATGTCTTCCTTCCTAGCTTGCTACCTACTTGTTCTCTCAACTATTACTGAGTTAATGTTGAAATTTCCTACTTTAATTGTGGATTGTCTGCTTCTCCTTGTAGTTCTGTCAATTTTTTCTTCATGCATTTGAAGCTTTGTTAATAGCTTGATGATTTGACTCCTTTATAAGGTAACTTTCCTTGTCCTGCAGTCTACTTCATCTGACATTAATATAGCATCTCCAGCTTTCTTTGGCTTAGTATTTACATGGTGTATCTTTTACCATTCTTTTACTTTTAACCTATCAGCATTTTTAAAAAGTGCTTCTTTTTGACAACTTGTAATTGGGTTATGATCTTTTATCCAGTTTGACAATCTCTGCCTTTTATAAGTGTGTTTAGGCCAGGCGCAGTGGCTCATGCCTGTAATCCTAGCACTCTGGGAGGCCGAGGCGGGAGGATCGCTCAAGGTCAGGAGTTCGAAACCAGCCTGAGCAAGAACAAGATCCCGTCTCTACTAAAAATAGAAAGAAATTAATTGGCCAACTAAAAATATATAGCCGGGCATGGTGGCACATGCCTGTAGTCCCAGCTGCTCAGGAGGCTGAGGCAGAAGGATTGCTTGAGCCCAAAAGTTTGAGGTTGCTGTGAGCTAGGCTGACGCCACCGCGCTCTAACAGAGTGAGACTCTGTGTCAAAAATA
>CAUYRT010033466.1:0-16397 GCA_963574885.1 Lepilemur ruficaudatus | reverse complement strand
GCTCAACATCAGGAGTTCGAGACCAGCCTGAGCAAGAGCAAGACCTCGTCTCTACTATAAATAGAAAGAAATTAATTGGCCAACTAAAAACATATAGAAAAAATTAGCCGGGCATGGTGACACATGCCTGTGGTCCTAGCTACTTGGGAGGCTGAGGCAGAAGGATTGCTTGAGCCCAGGAGTTTGAGGTTGCTGTGAGCTAGGCTGACACCACGGCACTCACTCTAGCCCGGGCAACAGAGTGAGACTCTGTCTCAAAAAAAAAAAAAAAAATTATGATGGTTTAGAATACAGTGATTTCTATAAAGGTGATGAACAGAGGTCAGCTTCTGTATATATTTGCAAAGTAGAGATGACTAAATTTACTGAGGTATTGGATGGGGGCATGACAGAAAGAAAAGAATCAAGAATAAATCCAACAGTTTTTGGCATGTGAAATGTGAATATTAGAGTTGCACTGAACAAGATAGGAAATACTTGTAGAGAAGGATATTTAGGAGGTGGAAATTAAGAGTTAGGTTCGAGATAGGTGAAGCTTCAGCTCCAAAAAATGCCAAGTAAGCAGTTGACTATCCAAGTGTGAAGTTCAGGAAAGAGTTTTCAGGCTGGAGTGATTTATATAATCTGGAAGCTATCAGAACAGATATAGAATTTAAAATCATTAAAATAGATGGATTCACTTTTGAGGAAGAAAATCAAAGTAAAGATCTGAGGACTGACTTACAAGTTATTCCAGCATTTAGTGATTAGAAAAAATGAAGATAAAATAGCAGAGAAGACTTGACAGGGATTTATCTCTGAAGTAGGAGGAAAACCAGGAGAATGGAGGGGAGGGTCTACAGCAGTTGGTCAGTTAAGTATCATGGGAACAGAAACTGGAGTGCTGGGTGTGGCAATATGGCGGCGCCTGACAACGATGACACGAGCAGTTTTGTGGGTGAATGGAGCAGTTTCAAGGAAGTTCAGAAGGAAAGGACGTGGAGCACAGACAACTCTTTCAAGGGATTTTGCCATAAAAGAGATTAGAGAAACGGGGTTGTGGTGGAGAGGGGGATATATATTTTGTAAGTGGGATCCCACTTTTTTAAATGGAATAAGCATATTTACAGAAAAAAAGAAAAGAAAATTGATGCTTGGGGGAGGGGACAATTGCAAGAGTGAAGTCCTTGAACAGGAAAGCGGATGGGACATGGGTAGGAGCTGGAAGAGTTCTTTCACTGTAACAGGAACAAAGGGCAAGTGAATATATATGTGTATGGCACACATACGCATGTATATTGGTAGATTCAGTGTGTGAGCACATAGAAAATTTCCTCTAATTCTTTGAATCCTCAGCATCTATCACACTGTCTAGTACACAGTTAAGTGTTCAAAAAAATGTATGGAATGAATGGATGTGCATTGTTAAATCTGCTTCCAGAAAACTTCCTAAGAATAATTCTCTGGGTTGGGGCTACCCTTGCATTTTAGCTTAAACCTGCACTAGAAAATGGAAGGCAGAGAAAAAGGCAGAAGCTTTTCAAGTACACTTTAAAGATTTAATTCATAACCTCCACCCCTTGCCTTTCCTTCTAAAACAAAGATGTGGATAGAAAGGTATGGGATGTTGTAATTTTACTATAGAAGTAATTGGATATCTGTGACTCCTCTTACCCTCTCATAAAATCTGTTGGACATAACTCGTGCTTTCTCATTTTGGCTATATTCCCAGAACTGTATGTAAAGTATTTTCCTGAAATATTGAAAAAGAACCTACATTTTAAGCTCATCATCTCTTTGCCTGGAAAGTAGCTTATTCTTTTCCTGTTGAGACTGCATTTTGTGTGGGCTTCTCCCATACTATTAAAGTTAAAAGTTGGAAGCTGCAAGTTGCATTCAAGCCAAGCATATTGTCGTGGACAATAATGAGATATACACAACAATATGGAAAAGAAAATGAAGATGACTAGAATGTGTTTTTAATGTGAACTAATGAGAGGAGAGGGGGTCCGGTATTCACTGAGATTCTGCCAGATGCTAGGCTCTCTACATATGTTACTTATCTTGAGTCATTACCAAAAAAACATAAAAAATGGATATTATTATTCACATGTTACAAAGAGTGGAAGAGAAGTTCAAAAGTAAAAAAAGCATATTTTTCACTTTTTAATAAAAATATGTCTGTACCAGATATATTGCTAAGTACTTTATATGCATTATCAGCTTTAATTTAGAACAATCCTGTAAGGTATATATTTTATACCCCATCTCAGAAGATGACAAAACCGGAGCATAAAGAAATTTAATAATTTGCGGAAGGTAAAACAACTATTATACCAGGAGTTCAGCCTCAGATGTGACTGATGTTGAAGACATGCCCTTCCTGTCCCACCATGTTGTCCCTCAAGGGAAACAGAACTGCCAGGGAATTTATCAATACATGAAAATAAAGAAAAACATAATTACTGAATAAATTTTGATAAATATCATCAATGGTCCGACAGTTGAGTTGATTACACTTATTAGCTAAATCACAATCTGTTACATGTAGTTGCATTCTTCCAAAATCGAAGAGGTAGTTTTATTTCTAAATCTCTCTCAAGGTATTCTGATTTGAACATTAGCAAAAATGTATAGCAATAGCATAGACTAGATTCTTAAAACTCAATCCAAGATGAGAAAGATTGTCTCTTTTTGATCTCTTAACAAGTTTCAGCTAGATTATAATGAATTATAAATAAAGAAAACCTTATCTAGCCTATGAAACTGTATACACGTATGCATTTATATGTAATCTTTTTCCAGAGTGATTTCTTCACAGGCAACCTGGGGGAAATAGTAATTAAGAACACAATCTTTAAAATCAAAACTGAATTTCAATCCTACCCTCACCAGTGTCTGGTATGAGACTTGTACGAGTTACTTAGGCTAAGCCTCATAGACTCCTCCAGGGAGGAAGGGATAGTGCTACTACCTATCTCACAGAATTACTGGGAGGAGCATTGAAATAATCCACTCTGCACAGTGGTGAACATAAAAACTGTGCTCAGTAAATCGCTGCTGTTGTTGTTCCAAATGTCATTTGGAAATACAGAGTAAGTCTCTAATTCTCCTTTTAGAAACTGTGACAAGCATGAAGATTTGACCTCAAGTAGAAGGCTGGTTTTTAGAAAGGTTCTGATGATTAAACCTGATGCAAATAAATCACAGCCTAGGCCACATGATTAAACTGCATTGCCTATTTAATTACATCTCAGGTGCCAGATACTATTATAATTTCTATCTCTGCCTCAAGGAAAGGCTAGTGTTCTGTAGACCCAAGGAAGTGAAAAGGAAATGAAAAATGTTTAAATATGGCCAAGATCTTAGTAAATGTGAACAGAGTCAATGTACTCTTTCAAGAAAAAAAATATATATATTTACATATTTTTTTCATACCAACAACTTTCTAAAATTATTTGACAAGCAGAAGAACTTGAAAGAAAGACGTTTTTAAATGTTGGTTTCAGTTTTTCTAAAGTCCAAAAAAGTCCTAGCCAACTCCCTAGGATTTGTGCAATTGCCACAACTATTTGTTTAGGTGAAGAACTCATGCAAATTCTTAGAAAGAATTGGTACTTTTTCTTTCTACATATCATATTATAAGTACACAGAGCGTTAGCTGAAGGCAGAACTCTGGGGAATAAAAACGTCTTTTGTTTTCTCAGACTGTGAGCTTAGGCTGAGCAGAGGAAGTATGGAACAGGCCATGTAAACAAACGGGACACTGAGTAAAAAACAGGCTGCAAGATAAGCATAGCTATAAGTGTCACAGAATATTAGCACATGAAAAGTGAGACACAGAGAGAATATAAAAACAAGCAAGGTAAACAAATGGGATGCTGAACAAGAGAACATACTGTAACAATAATAAGATAAAGGTAACCACAACTATCACAAAATGCATTTAAAAAACAACACAGGGCTAATTATACACTATAGTTCCCTCCCACCCCCAGTGGGCTTTGAACACAACACATCCTGACCTACCCACATAAGGTGGAAATCTGCTCCTCCAGCCCCCACCCCCCCAGATGACAGGAAAGAGACAACATCCCCATTGGTCAAGGAAAAAAAAAAAGGGAAAGAGACAATTTCATGAAGGAAGAAAGACCAGAGAAAAAGGGATGACACAGAAACTCCAGTGCCACTGTCCACTGGGACGTGTGCCCATTCCTACCCTTTTTGGAGTGTACTATCACTTGCTGATTAGAACCCCAAAATAATCCCAGGGCCACAGTCTGCTCAGACATGTGCCCACTCTTAACCCATTTAAGAGTGAACTTTTGCTTTAATAAATGTTACTGCTTACTGCTTCAAAACCGTCTCTTGCTTTCATTCTTGGATTGCGAGAAGACAAGAACCAAGGAGTTCAACAGCTAGTAACGAGAACTTTACCTCCACAAATACAAATGCATCCATTTTTTCATGTTTCCATTCAAAGTAAACTCCGTTATAAGGTTTTCCAGTAGCCTCATTCAGATGTGAACTGGTTTTCTTTCTCTAAATTCAGTGTTTTATTCCTATCTCCTTCTCTCCTTCTCTCTCTCCTTTCTCTCTCTCTCTCTCTCTCTCTCTCTCTCTCTCTCTCTCTCTCTCTCTCTCTCTCTCTCTCCATCCCCTACCTTTATCTCTATCTCTTACTCCCACTGCCCAAGTTTTAAGAGTGCCTCTTATTTCTACAAAGATCTTAACGTAAGCTCCTGAGGTGCGTAACTTCTCACCTTCATGTTAAGCATTCGATGTGTTCTGGACACTAACATAATTGGTTACATTTTATTGAGTACTTTCCTTTTGCCACAAGCCTCTGATAAGGGCTTTGGGTATATTCTCTCATTCAATTCTCAAAACTACCCTAACTAGATCCCAATATTAGTTTTATGAGTTCAGAGGCTGAGACACAGACAGTGTGCCCCATGGAGCAAAGGTCTCACAGTGGTGACGTCTTACTTGGTTTCTGTTACTCCAGAGCCCATGCTATTGACCACTGTGGTAAACACCACCACTGCAGATGCTTAAAACATGCCCTATGAACAAACGGACAGAAGCCAAGGACTCGTTTTATTTTGCTGTTCTCCAACTTCAAGATGAGATGCAGGCAAGTGATCATATTAAATATTTTCTTCAAAGAACAAGAAATTTCTTCATAATAAGAGAGTATTCAAGGACCATTACTTAAATATTAATTTGTTTTTCAAGTAACCCAGTGATGCATAATATATCTTGGGTACTGTGGAGAACATTCAATTTTATTCTCAGTGACTTGTAAACTAAGCTGCCAGATACTTAAACTTAATGTGTTATGAAGGCCTTGGCCTTGCATTTAAAGTTGCAAAGTGAAGGAAGAATTGTTTGGTATTTCCTTTGGGTAGTCAGACCAGTTAGTCATGCAATTAACATCACTTTATGTTCCACTCCAAGCGAGGTGAAAGCAGTAGTTTTAAATATTTCCTAATAATTACTAATCCTTGTCTTTGATCTATATTAGCAATATTATAGAATAAAAATTTGATCTCAATTGAAAAACAAAACAGAACAAAACAAAACAAAAAAGATGTAAGCCTTAAACAGGTTAGTTGCAAAGAATAGGGTAGGACTGGTTTGGTGAGTGTATTCAACGGAGCTGCTCTCCAAATAGAATGTGCTCTGAATTAAATATTTTTTCATCTTGTGCTCCTATGTGAGAATTTAATGAGGCAATATTGTAGTTACTTCAAAGATGAATTAAATATAGAAAAAGACAAATATATTTCTATTAACACTAACTTAGATTCCATTATCTTGAAAATCAGGATTCGTATTTTGTGAGGAATTTGTGAACAGCCTATATTTCACATAGGAACAAAACTGAAAGTCAGAAGGTAACTCTTCAGAATATAAAATATATGTGTTATCCCCTTAAAGGAATGTATAAAGGGTTAAAATACGCAAAATAAAAACATTCCATCAGAGTTTGAGCCCTAGCGTTCTCCAAAAACCCTCAGAACCATACATGGTCAAATATCCTGGGAATCATAGTTGCTTGGGGGCTTTGGGTAAGACTCTCTGGTTTCCGATCCAGGCTCAGCATTTACTAACTGTATATTCTCAATGTGACTGAGCCTCAGTTTCCCAAATGAAAGTTTAGGGATCACAGTGTCCTGCAATAGTAAGTACTCCAAATGTTAGCTATTACTAGTGTTACTGTCTATTTTAAGTGATCAAATGTTTATACAACAATACTAATAAAAAAGCCAGATTTCATAAGGAATTTGAAGACCCACAGCTATTGCTAGTAGAACTCAAATATGATGCCATATTCGTTTTAAGCTAAGCAAAGCCAATTCTTTTTTTATTTATTTATTTATTTATTTTTTTATTGGGGGAAAACTACAAAGGATTTACAGTATAATGTTTACAGTCACAATTTATAGTGAGCTGATTTCCCAAAATATATTACCACTCAAGTTGACTTATCTTGTTACATTTAAAAATCTACTCTGTCAAAGTAGTCCATATAGTACATACATAGTGCTCCAACTGTATCTACTTACAACCAACACTCGTAGTTGGGGAGCGGAATTAGGGGTCTCAATAGGGGAAAGGAATTCCTCAAAAACTGATTCATGTGATTAACTGTACACCTTGGTAAATTCACTGAAAATCATTTTGTGTTGATTTTTATAACTGGTGAGAGAGTCCTAGTTTCATTCTTCTGCCTATGGATATTCATTTTTCCTAGCACCATTTATTTAAGAGACTGTCCTTTGCCCCATGTGTATTCTTGGTACCTTTGTTGAAAATCAGTTGGCTGTAAATGTCTAGGTTGATTTCTGGACTCTCTATTATGTTCCACTTGTGTATGTATCTGCTTTTCTACCAGCATCATCCTGTTGTGGCTCCTATTATTTTGTGCTATATTTTGAAGTCAGGTAGTATAATGCCTCCAGATTTGTTCTTTTTGTTCAAGATTGTTTTGGGCTATTTGAGGTCTTTTATGGTTCCATATCAATTTTAAAGGTTTTTTTTTATTTCTGTAAAAAAATGTCATTGGTATTTTGATAGGGATTGCATTAAATCTGTAGATTGCTTTGGGTATTATGGACATTTTAACAATATTAATTCTTTCAATCCATATTTCCATGTATTAATGTCCTTTTCAATTTCTTTCTTCAATGTTCTATAGTTTTCATTGTAGCTATCTTTCACCTCCTTTGTTAAATTTATTTCTAAGTAATTTTATGACTATTTAAATGGAATTGCATTCTTGATTCTTTTTCAGATAGTTTGGTGCTGGTATATGAAAATGCTACTAATTTTTGTTTGTTGCTTTTGTATCCTGAAAATTTGCTAAATTTATTTATCAATTCTAAGTTTTTTGATGAAGTCTGTAGGAATTTCCTGTATATAAGATCATGTCTTAGGTAAACATTCCAATTTGGATGCCCTTTATTTCTTTCTCTTGTCTAATTGCTCTGGCCAGGACTTCCTGAAGACATTTCTATTTAGCCTATTTTAATGAAAACTTTGATGCCTGAAAGTGTTTATTAATATATTCAAAACACATTTTAAAATCTTCAGAAATTGAAAGCTTTCTGGGTAACATGAATCATAAGAAAAAATCTACAGTATTCCAATAATAGCTTAATTCTAAGGAAACTAAATTTCTTTGACTGAAAATCCCACTTTAAACTCAACATTTCAGTTTATCACAATACATTAACCTTTGTTTCTCTCTAATTGCACAAGACACAAGGAATAATCAGAGGACCAAGATTGGGAATCATACACCTCCACAAATGAGCTTTTATTGAATGGGGTTTGAGGAAGAGCTCCACAGCCTTATCCCGAACACAGCTCTATAAAATGGGCAACTGTGTCTCTTATCAGGATGTCACTAAGGGCATTTTCATTGAGCCGGAGCATTTCTCTTCATAAGTAAACTTGGAAGAGTTAGCTTGCTTCACAAAGAAGAACAGTGATTCATCCACTAAATAGCTAGGTTTTCTTTAATTGTATGATTCCAGTGAAAATGTGTTTGGAACTCGTAGCATAAAAAACGTGACCCACATACAAAAAAAGGTACATATATATGTATATATATATAAATGTATTCTTAATGTCAGAAATATTCTCATCCATGCCTTTTGTATTTTTTAGCTATTACCTTTAGTATATTTTTGTATTTTACATAACTTTGTAATACTTACAAAAATACACATAAATGCTTATGTAGCACTATGTGTCAGGTACTGCTGTAAAGATGTTGCTTCCATTATCTCATTTAATCTTTACAACAAGCCTCATGAGAAGGCAGAATATTCAGTCCATATTCATGGGAAATCTAAGGGCCAGAAAACTAAACAAGTTGCCAAAGATTACACAGCTATCAAGAAACAGTGACAGGGTTTGATCCTAGTCATTCCGGTTGAGCCACTACATTCTGCCTTATTTCATGCTAGATACTGTAGAGTCTACCCCTTTAAATTCACTCTTAAATGAAGTAGAATTCACAGGAATAAATGAGTAAGCTAAGGATGACAAGGTCTCTGTGACTTAGCCTACATAAATACTTGGAAGTCTGCATTTCATTGTTTCCCCAGGTACTTTTTTTTAGTGTTGGGACTTCATAATTTTGACATTGTTTGATACATTTAAAATAAAAGTATTGCATTTAGAGAAAACACATTCTAATTCAAACTCACAGCTTTTATTTTTTAATAGATTTAATCTTAATTTGGTTTCAGCTTTTCTATACAAGAGGGACTTAACCTTGATTTCTGGGTCTTGGTATTGCTGTCTATCTCAGACTTTGCAGCTACCTGCATGATGAATTTCAACTTAACGCACACTTATTGTCTTTGTGTGTTCACATATATAGTGATTCATTGAATTGGCTCATTGGCCTCTATGCTCTATATCACAAATTAATTAATACAGTTTACACTAGTATTTGTAAAATAATTTAAATATTTACACTTAATATCTTAATTTAATATGAGCATCTGGTAATTTGACAGTAAGAACTTTTCTGTTTCCTAAAAATTCAAACCAGAGAGGAAAATTATACCTGTTCTTCTAAGCTGCTTCCAACCAACATCTTTACCAACAGAGTATAATTTAGAGATTTTATTTTGTTTTCTATTAATATTTCTCACAAAAATTGAATTGTGCTCACTAAGTTTCAGGTATCTTCAGCCATAGGTGAGACAGGGGTGAAAAGAATATATCCCTACTCAAAGAAGGATATAACTTATTGAGGAATAAAGTAGGTATTTCTGGTAAAGGATGATAAGATAAATAGGTAATTGAAAGTTGCTGAGTGTCTATAGAATAAGCGTTTGAAAGTGTTTATTGGATAAGTGAATGAATAATTCAGATATGCATAGATGGATTTTGACACACACAGAAAATAATTTGAATTTTCCATTGAAGTGTCAGTTAGGAATTAATAGGAGTTGTGATATTTATCTGAATTTGAGGGGAGAAGAGAGTTTTGGCTGGAAGACAGTGAAAAGGGCATTATATGCAGAGGGGACAATGTAAGTAGTTTGCAATTAGGGCTGTAGCCTAAAGACATAATTCTCTGGTTTTAGTTTTATCAATACAGTTTATAGGAAATTCTATAAGGCATCTCTACTAGCCTATCAATACCATTTTTTTCTCTTTAAAAATTATCATATAATATACACAAAATTTACCATTTTAATCATTTTGAAGTGTACAATTCAGTGACATTTAGAATATTCATAATGTTGTACAATAGCTACCACTGTATATTTCCAGAAGGTTTTCATGATCCCATTAAAAAATAACTTTACCCATTAAAAAATAATTCATCCCATTGCCTTTCTCCTCAACTCCCAGTCTCTAAAAACCTCTATTCTATTTTCTGTTTCTATGAAGTTGCTTAATATAGATTCTGAATATAAGTGAAATCATAACAATATTTGTCCTTTTATACTTGGCTTATTTCATTTAGCATATTGTTTTCAAGATCATATATCAAACTTGCATTCATTTTTTAGGGCTGAATAATATTCCATAGTATGTGTATACCATATCTGTTTATCCAGTTACCTGTTGAAGGACACTTTGTTATTTACATTTTCTGTCTATTGTGAGTAAGGGTGCTTTAACCATCAGTAAAAAAATATCAGTTTGAGTTCCTTTGTTTCAATTCTTTGGAGCATGTACAGAGCAGTAGAATTGCTGGGTCATGACAATTCTATATTTAACTATTTTAAAACTTACCAAACTATTTTCCATGGCAACCACACCAGTTTTACATTCCAGCCAGCAATTCGTGAAGGTCCCGATTACTCTTCATCCTCACCCCTACTTGTTGTTCATTTATTTTTATAATAGCCATTCTAATACATGTGAAATGGTACCTCTTTATAGTTTTGATATGTATTTCCCTGAGGAGGAATGATGTTTAGCATCTTTGTATGTGCATATTGGTCATTGCAATATCTCCTTCAGAGAATGTCTATTCAGGTCCCTTACCATTTTGAATTCGTTTGTGTTGTTCTTGTCATTGAGTTGTAGTAGCTTTGTTGTTTAATTCTAGATATTCACTCTATATCTGATAAAGAGTGAATATCTAGAATTAAATTTCAAATTTTCAAATGATATATCTGATATCATTTTCTGTGGGTTGTCCTTCGACTTTCTTGATATTATTCTTTGATGTATATAGGTTTTTAAACAAATTCATGAAGTCCAGATTATCTATTTTATCTTTAATTCTCTGAGATTTTGTTGTCACACTTAATAATTCATTGTCTAATCCAAGGTCATGAAGATTTTCAACTGGTTTTCTTCTGTGGATTTCATAGTTTTAATTCTTAAGTTTGGATCTTTGATCAATTTTGAGTATATGGTGAAAGGTAAGGATCTAACTTTGTATCTTACATGTGAATATCCAATTTCACCAGCACCATTTGTTCAAAAGAATGTATTTTACTCATTGAATGGTCTTGGTGTCTTGTTAAAAATCATTAACTACATATGTGCAGATTTATTTCTGAATCCTCTGTTTCATTAATTTGGTTTATACGTCTACTTCATGCCAGCATCACACACAATATTAGATCTTCCAATCCATGAATATGAGATGTCTCTTATTTAGGTCTTCTTTAATTTCTTAAATAATACTTCATAGTTTTCAGTTTCTAAGTCTTTCCCCTATTGACTAAGTTTACTCCTAAGTATTTTATTATTTTTTGTGGCTACTATAAATACATATGTTTTAAATTGCCTTTTCAGATTCTTCATTACAAGCGTATTGAAATGTAACTAATTTCTGTGTTCTTTTTCTATCTTATAAATTTGGTGAATTTATTTATTAGCTTATAACATTTTTGTAGGTTCTGTGGCATTTTCTACCTATAAGATTATATCATCTATAACCATAAATAATTTTACTTCTTCCATTCCATTTTGAGTGCTTTGTATATGTTTTTCTTGCCTAATTGCTCTGGCTAGACTTTCAAGTAGAATAGAAGCAGCAAAAGGAAACAACTTTACTTTTTTCCTGATCTTGGGGAGAAAGATTTCAGTCTTTCATCACAGTGTATGAAGTCTCCAAATTGTTTCTTATTTTGTTTTGCTTTGTTTTTTTGTAATAGCCAGCCTAATAGGCGTCATATAAAGTGGTATTTTATTTTAATTTTGCTTTGCTGTTTCTCCCTTCAATCTGGCAAGTTTTGCTTTGCATATTTTGGGGCTTCGTTTTCAGGTGACTATATGTTTGTATTTGTTATATTCTCTTGGTTTGTTGAACTTTTTATCAATATGGAATGTTCTTTGTCTTTTGTTACCTTTTTGACTTAAAGTCTATTTTGTCTGATAAAAATATAGTCATCATACATGTCTTTTGTATATTGTTTTCATAGAATATCTTTTTTCCATCTTTTTATTTTAAATCATTTTATGTCCTTATATTTATTCAAAATGAGTCCCTTATAAACTAACTTTGTGGATTTTTTAATCAAATCTACTAATCTCTGTTTTTGATAGGAGAGTTTAAACCATTTACATTTAATTTTATTACTTGATAAAGATTTACTTGGCTAAATCTTTTGTTTTTTTTATTTTTGTATAACTTATGCTTTTCTGTTTCTTAATTCCTTCATTACCACTGTTTTTTTATTTAGCTAAATTTTTGTTGTATACCATTTTCATTTCTCCTTTTTCTGTTTTATAAATTTTATGTTTTAGTTATTTTCTTAGTGATTACTTTAGAGATTACAATTAATAATGTAAACTCATAACAATCTAATTTAAATAATACCAACTTAGTTTAAATAGTGCACAAATACTCCGTCACTATATATTTATTGCATCTCTATCCCTCCTTTATATTATTATTGTCACAGAGTTTATATTTAGATATTGTAGTACAATTAACATAATATATAATTATTGTTTTATGAGACAAGTTACAAACCTAACCAAAAATAGAATAATATTGGCTTTGCTATTTATATATGAAGTTACCTTTACTAATGTTCTTGGATTTTATTGTATCATTTCAAATGACAGTGCACTGTCCTTTCATTTTAGTTCGAAGGACTCATTTTGGCATTTCTTATGGGGCTGGTATGCCAATAATAAACTCTCACCTTTTGTTTATCTGGAAATGTCTTAATTTGTGCTTAATCTTGAAGGATAGTCTTGCCAGATACAGAGTCATAGTTAACAGGTTTTTTTTGTTGTTGTTTTTTGTTTGTTTTTCTTTTACAATTTTAAATGTGTCGCCCCATTGTCTTCTGGCCAACATGATAAATTAGCTCTTAATCTTATTGAGGAACATACATGACAAGTTATTTTTCTCTTTTGGCTTTCAAAATTCTTTTTGTTTTGGGGTCCCAAAATTGACTATAATGTGTCTTTGTGTATATTTATTAAAATTTAGCCTGTTTGAAGTTCATTGAGCTTTTTGAATGTGTATAATTATGTCTTTCATCAGATGTGGGAACATTTTAGCCATAATTTGTTCAAGACTTTTTTTCTGCCCCTTCCTCTCTCCTCTCCTTGGATTCATATAATTTGTATATTGACATGCTTCATTGTGTCTCACAGGTACCTCAGGCTTTAATAATTTTTATTTGGTCATTTTTCTTTCTACTCTTCAGATTAGATAATTTCAATTTTCCTATCTGAAAGTTTGCTGATTCTTTCTTCTTTTTCCTCAAATGTTCTGTTGAATGTATCTACTAATGCTTTTATTTCAGCTATTTTAACTTTCAGTTTCTAAATTTCTGGTTTATTCCTTTTTATAATTTGTATTATGTTCATATTTTTTTTAGTTGTCTTTAGTTCTTTCCCATGGTTTTCTTTAGCTCATTTAGCTATTCAAGACAGTTGATTTCATGTTATTATCTATTAGTTTCAATATCTGGGCTTATTTAGGGATGATTTTGTCATATTGTTTTTTCTTGCAGTTGTCCATACTTCCTGTTTTCTTTGTATGCTTGTTATTAAATTTGGACATTCTGAGTATTATGTTTGGTAGCTAGAAATCTAATCTGCCCAATCATTGGCAATTGCTCATTTTTGTTGCTGTTTATGAGGACTTCAGGTATTTGCTGGTGTCTTTTCCAAACATTTTTCCAAAGTGTTAATTTCTTATTGTGTGTAGTCACTGAATTTTTCATTTCATTGTCTCTGCATAATGATGCATGTTGATGATGAATATTTTCTTAAATTTACAGCTCCAAAAATAGAAAAAAGAATTTTAAAGGGTCTTGTCTTTTTATTATCTTCTCAGCTAGGAATCTGCTTCAGTCCATGGGTATTGAAAGAATAGCTGACCTATGTGCCTGCCCATCAGTGATGAAAAACAGTGATCATCAATCAAAAAAACACAACTCCAATTTTGGAAAGACAAGGTCCTTTATGTCCACCCTGAAACCAGAAAGCCATACCAGGAACATGTCCCACTATCATTATGGCTGCTTGTGACAGGACTGGAGGATGGGGAATGATAGCTGCTACATATAATGTAGATAATGTAGATACTGAAATTTACAAAAATATACCTGCCTCTCTATTGGCTCTCTGTTGGACACTGCAAGTGTTCTATTGGACTCCAAAGTCCTAAAATAGTTGCTTTACACAGTTCCTGTCTGCTTAATAGTTATTTTGGTAACTGACAGATACCTAGAGCTTCCTACTTTTCTATCTTCTGGGCCTTCGGCAGAATTAGAAGTTGCCAAAGTACCTAAGAAAAGAAAGAAACAATATTTACTCATTCCAGACTTTTAACAATTCCTCTTTAGTTTACCCATCTCTTTGGCACCTATTTAACTTTGCAAATACGGTATCAATGAAAGCTAGCTATCAACACAAACTTGGATGAAACAAATGACATCTGAATGAAACAAATAAAATATAATTAACACAATATTTACTTATTTTTAAAAGCTTGAAACATTCCCTAATGTTCAAAAGAGCACCAATTCAACACTTATTTATTGCCTACATAGAATTAAGGTATTGTGATTTAAAAAATGACATGACTCAGGATGCACCATCAATAAGTTTATGATCTGTGATGGGTGAGCAGTTGAAGGAGATGTGATAAAGAGAACAAAATGGAGACATGATTCAGTTCTAAGTCTATCCCTAAAAAATGTAAATAAAAATTCCTTGTGAATTTATGATTGCCTCTAGGTTTCAGTTTGTTTAGCTGTTGAGTGAGATCTGCAGATTAGATGATATTTGTGCTCTTCTCAAGATATAAAGTTTTATCATTCAAAAGTTTTATGATTTCAAGGTTTTTATCTGGTTAAGATTTTTATTTGTCCAGTATGCTTAACTCCATATCTTGAGTCTGTTCAGAAGTCAGCATTTTTGGAAACTCTTTGCTAAAGATATACCATGCACTTCTTTTTTCTTCTTTATATTGAAGTATACTTTACATATCATGCCTTTACTCCATTTTAAGTGTACAATTAAATGATTATTAGTGAATTTACCAAGAGGTACAGTTAATCACATAAATCAGTTTTAGAGGATTTCCTTCCCCCTATTGAGACCCCTAATTCCCTTCTCCAACTACTTTTCAAGCATGCCCCTCCCCTCCACAGTGCCCACCACATCCCTCAGATGTGGGTCTACTCCCCACCCCCCGAATCCCTAGTGAGCAACACCACCATTTGAGCCCACTGTTTTCCACAGAGGTTGTACTAGTTTACAGTCCCACCAACACTATGTAGGTGTTCCTTTCTCTCTGTATTCACTCCAGCATCTATTGTTTTTGGACTTTTTAATAAAAACCATTCTCACTGAGGTAAGATGATATCTCATTGTGGTTTTAATTTGCAATTCCCTGATGATTAGTGATGTTGGACATTTTTTCATGAATGTATTGGCCATTTGTCTATCTTCTTTAGTAAAACTTCTGTTCATGTCTTTTGTCCACTTTTTAATGGGGTCATTTGGGTTTTTTCTGGCTGATTTGCTTGAATTCTTTGTAGATTCTGGTTATTAGCCCTTTATCAGATGTATAGCTTGTGAATACTTTTTCTCATTCTGTAGGTTGTCTATGTGTTCTGTTGATTATTTCCTTAGCTGTATAGAAGCTTTTTAATTTAATCAAGTCCCATTTATTTATTAATATTTTTTGTCGGTTGTGTGATTGCCATTGAGTTCTTCTTCATGAATTCTTTGCGAAGAGCTCCTTTAAACAACACTTTAAGAAGCAAGGTGCCAATGCATTTAACTAATTAAAGCTATCAGGTCAGTGAATATTGCATCTCTTTTTCTCACTTTTCCCACTTCAGTTTTATAGGAACCAAGTACCACATCAACTTATTAGGGAGAGTAAGTGTTTAAGAGTCACATCAGCTTTATGTGATACTTAAAATGATGCCAATAGAAGGGGGTGAGGAGCTTTATTGGACAAGCTAGTCAGTTGTCAGTTTCATTTTTCTCACATGAACTTTCCAGGATGCTGCTAAAGCAGTGATTGGAGAGAAATTTATAGTGCTAAATACGTACAAATATTACTCAATTTTAAGAAATAACAGTGAGTTAGCACCTCTTGTATTATCCTGGATCAAGCTTGAGCTCATTATTTGAAGTGAGGTGACACAAGACTCGAAGAATGGGCCCCACTTGTACTCGCCATCAAATTGGTATTGACTGAATAACACTATGGTGCTCAAAGTGTGGGAGTGAACTCTAGGGAATTGGGGGGTGGGAGGTAGACCCACGTCAGAGCGACGTGGGGGGGCACTGTGGAGGGTTGGGATATGCTTGAAAAGTAGTTGGGGAATTGGGGGTCTCAATAGGGGAAAGGAATTCCTCAAAAACTGATTCATGTGATTAACTGTACACCTCGGTAAATTCACTGAAAATCATTTAATTGTACACTTAAAATGGAGTGT
>CAUYRT010033465.1:0-37068 GCA_963574885.1 Lepilemur ruficaudatus | reverse complement strand
GAAAAAATTAGGCAGTCAACTAAAAATGAAACAAAAAATTAGCTGGGCGTGGTGGCTCCTGCCTGTAGTCCCAACTACTCGGGAGGCTGAGGCAGGAGGATCACTTAAGTCCAGGAGTTTGAGGTTGCTGTGAGCTAGGCTAACACCATGGCACTCTAGCCCGGGGCAACAGAGTGAGACTCCATCTCAATAATAATAATAATAATAATAAATATTCAATGGATTGAATTCCCCACTCTACTTATCAGTGTGAAATATACATTAATTTTATCTTCTGGTGAGTGTCAGGAAGAGCTATAAAGTGAAACTGACCAGTTTTCTTTCTATTTATTATTTGACTTTTTAGAATATTGTTGAGTGTTAACATTCCGTAAGGTAGAGTAAAGAACTAAGTAATAGCTGGTGACTTCCTAGAAATACAGGGTGTTGAGTGTGAGTTGAAGATGGTGATGCAATCACCCCTAGTGAAGAGATTGATCAGGGTTGGATGGAAAGGTTAAGTGCAGCTGTCAGCGTATCCTCAGAGGTGTTGAGAGAATATTCAAGAGAGGGGAAACCACTACTGGCTGACAATGGGAAAGACACATTATATCTACTCCACACAATTTTCTGAGATTGGCTTTATTATTTCTATTTTATTAATAAGAAAACAGAGGATCAGAGTTTTAAGCCCAAGACAATATAGCTAGTATGTAAAGAAACTGGAATTCACACAGGATGATCTCCCTTTGAAAGATGTGCCTTTATTCTAGAGCTTTCTCATAGTAGTGGAATGGGAGAACTAACTGTTTTTTTTTTTCAGATCATAAATATATGCCATATATTCTCAAGAGGCATTCTCTCATTTAATTTTCAGAACAACACAACTAGAAAGGCATTATCTTTTCCGTTTTATATGGGAAGAAACTTAAACTCAGAGATTAATAACCTTCTAAGGACACATAGTTACTAATTTAGCAGCTAGTGATTCAAATCCAATTCGTTCAGTTCCAAAGTCATGCTGTTTCTAATACAACGTGCTGCCTAAAGGTACAGGAGCAGCAGCAGTGCGAGGTAAGCATTTGGGCATAAAGATTTGGGGTATGTGATGGAAATGTACGTGGAAGAAGAGCGAAGAGCACATGAGAGCAGGATGAGAATCTGAGATTGAGCTTTGTTGTGTGGGGGGGGCTTGACGTATTTCATCTTCTCCCACTGTCTGGACTCCTACTGCGTTGCAGAACTACTCTCTTATTCCTTAAACTTTCCATGTTATTCCTAGCTTCTGCACCTTTGAGTATGCATTTTTCTCTGTCTAGAATATCCATTTGTTCTTCTTTTCCTGGAAAACATCACTTTAACCTTGAAAACACAGTTCAAAATGTATTTCTTTTGTAAATCTTTCCATGATTCAACCAATGTTGAATGGGATGCTCTTTTGTGAGAGCCTTTAATTCAATATTACTTTGGATACTTACCTCAGAATCATCGTTTTAACACTGGAAGAATAAAATAGGGCTGTTAAAAACTGATGGTCCTGAAAGTTTTCCAGCCCTATATCCAAGTGTGAATTTGATAACCTTGCAAAATTCTAAATGTATAAACTCTCTAGAGCTCAGGACGAGAACAAATTGAAAACTCTACACACACACACACACACACACACACACACACACACACACTTTCTCTCTCTTTCTCGTTTGTTAGCTTGAAAATATTAATTACTGACCTGAAACTTTGCATAGGGTTCCTAGAGAGCCCCACCCCTGCCCCCATACTACCGGTGTCTCAACATACCTGCCCTGTGTCTCTTACCATGCTTTGTAAGTAACAAGCACTATGATGAACAATTGAGGTTCAGAGGAATTAGCACAATTATATAGATTATGGAGCAGTATAACCAAGATTTGAATGAACTAGTCCTTTGTAGTGTGTGGGCCTTTGTTGAAAAAAAACAGTACTTCAGTCAAGTTGGTTTCAAGTCCAACATCCTATTTCTGATGCATATTTATCAACACCCTCACCATTGTCTTTTATTAAAGAATTACTATTACATTACACGTGTTTCCTTTTGGCTATAAAATTTTGATTCAGCAGTAAAGTTAGATTTATTGACTAGGAGAGCAAGGACTGTTGACTTTTTTCTCTGCTTCATGCCAAGTCTATAGTGTATGGTAGAGTGAGGTACTATTTATTGTTTTTCAAATGCCATTATTTTTTCCATTCACAAATCCATTGGGAGGCATGAGTTTTGCCAGTAGATTTACTACTAGTACAAAAATACAGTGATAAATTAATTAACAATTGTTTTATCTTCTTGTCCATTCATTGAACTTCCTGTATGTACAGTCAGGGTCATTAAATAAAAAAATGGACGAAAGACTTATCAGAGTCAGCAAAGCAAAACATGAAATGCAGAGTTAGCAGTTAACTGGTAAATCTAGAATATTCAGTCAAAAATAAAAGGCTTGCTTGTCTATGTTCACTGACCATACTCTCAGGTAATTGCTGGCCCCTTACTTTACTTTGGGCTATATTGATCAAGGATAAAAGTGAAACAGAGATCTATGGTTTGATTTAATTATTGAAAATAAAAATGTTTGTCTTTGAAATATAACTTGGGTCATGGTCTCATAGTTTTGTGGACTGGTGCTAATGCTGAAAATTCAAGACGATTGCTTTTGTAATTCTTGGTCAGTCATCAATGTTTGGCTTGGGCGCTGAAATTCTAAAAAGTGGGCTCATTAAGTAACAAATACCTCCAAGTCGGATGAACAAAACAGCTTCTAAATGTGTATTTGGCCTGGCATTTCTGCATTATTTGTTAAAACGACAAAATGTAGATTTTTATCTCTTAAGTTCTGTTCACTGACTTGTAGATACTTTAGGAAGTAGTTTTACTACTCTTTACTTCCACAGTGAGAACTGCAAGATCATTGTGGTACAACTTAGCCAACGCTTAACGGAAGCAGCATGTTGATATTACTTTCTATACTTTTTAAGACCAGCATTTATTATCCCTTAAGAAGTCCTTAACAGTTTTCTTTCTTAGAGATTTTTTTTCATTTTTGGAAGAATAAGTCATGGACTCAATTAGGTTAATAATTTCTCACCCGTGAGGCCACGATGAATTTATTCTGCACTTTTGGAGAATATTGCTCACTCTGCCTTTGGAGAATATTACCCAACATGTAAAGGGGAAAAATCAGGATATAAGAAATCTTTTCTGGAAGACTGTATTTCCCCGATTTTCTTAATGCTTAAAAAACACTTTTGAGTATTTTTAAATAAGCCTCCATGTAATAAATTAAAGCCCTCTGCTTGAATCTACCTACTTTTTCAGGAATGAAAGGTATTGAAAATTCTATTTTGGCCAAGTAAAGAAATTTTAATGACCTGTCCACTAGTTGAATTTAAGCATGCTAGCTTGCCACTGTATTGCCAAAACAAATGAAAATTCATTGCCTGCTATTGGAACCAACTTAGTACGGTAACACTTCATTTTTTGAGCATCATCAGGGGAATGAATTATTCCACTTAAGTGAATTTTCCACATAAATGTTCCAGAGTTATCTTTTAAAACAAAAATCAGAGTATGCTGGTCCCTTGCTGAAAACCTTCAGTGACTTCTTATTGTCTAAAGAATAATACATTGCTTTATAATCTACCATTCTAGTTTTATCTCCCTTCAATTCCCTGATCACCTATGACCTACTTTGGTTTGCTCACCGTTCTCTGGACCTATCATGCTTCTTTAATTCTTTGATTCCCAGATGCTATTCCATGTGGCCATGAGTGCCACACTTCACTTTCTCTGCTCAACAAACTCTTACCTTTAAAGGTGACTCACCTTCAAAATTATCTTTTCTAATGTAATATTTGGCTCAATATTAATTTACTATTTTCTTTGTGTTTTTATATCTCTAATATATGTTTTCAATATAGAAACTATGCTGCATTATAAGTCCAAGTGCCCATCCATTCATGAGTGGATTAATAATTTAAAAAAATTTTATATTAACCTTTCTTAACTGAATTGGGAGCTAACAGTGGTCAGGGAATATGGACTCACCTTAGCCCCTAAACATTCAGTTTTTAAAAAATCTTGGTGTCTTTAGAGACTTACATAGTATTAGAACACAGTGATATTGTATTTGTTTTCTCTGGCTGCTGTAACAAATTGCCAAAAACCAAATGGCTTAAAATGTTAGGAATTTATTCTCTCACAATTTATTAGCCAGAAATCTAAAACTAAGGTGTCAGCAGGGCCACACTCCCTCCAGAAACTGTGGGACAGAATCTGTTCCATGTCTCTCCTAAATCCTGGTTCCTGCAATTCTTGGCATTTCTTGGCTTGTAGCCACAACACTCCAATCTCTGCCTCTACCTTTATATCACTTTCTTCTACGTGTGACTGTCTCACAACTCCATTCCCCTTTCTCTTATGAGGATATGTATATGATTGTATTTAGGGTCAACCTTTATGATCCAGGATAAATGCCTCCTCTTAAGATCCTTAACTGAATCACATTTTTTTGTTTTTGCCAGATATTTAATAAAGTGACATTCATAGGTTCCAAGCATTGGAACATGGAAATATCTTTGGGAGTCATTATCAGTTGATCACAGAGAATTGACACAGTTTTTAAGCTAAATTACCAATTTAAATACTAAAACTTCCAAAATATTAAAACGTTTTTGAAAATATTACTAAAATGTATCTCATACTTCTTTGCTTTTTAAATCAGAGCATGGCATTGTATTATAATTTTATACTTGTTGATACCGATGTTTTCAAATTTTTAAAATTCAACGGTACTTTAAGTTGTGAATTAATTTTAGGCTCCTAGAGAGTTTAATAAAATTCTTTCACTCCTCTCTAAATGTGTTAGGACAGCAGTAGTTATTGAGCATCTATGCAATATAGAGCTATACAAACAAATGAGATCCAGGATTTTTTTTTAAAGAGATAACTAATCACTATGGAAAATAGACATGAAATAGAACTCTATCAATAAAATATGCAACTGTTGTGTGGCTAAAGAGTTAACAAAACCTTTCTGTTTTCTGTATGAGAAGTTGACATTTGATAAACTTTCCATCTTTATTCCCCTGGGAGCCTTGTAAAAGTAATATATCCACTGTATTTTTGACAATATTGGTTATGATAAAAATGACCCTTGATTGGCAAATTGCATCTAGATTTTTAAAAAAGTATAAATTAATGATATTAAGAATAAATAAACTATAAATAACTGATGGAGATGCCATAGAAGGATTGTCAGGCAGTTCAAAAGGCCAAGCTGAGCTTTAAAATGATAACTCATGGTAGATCCAAGCTATATAGTTATGTAACTTTTCTCTAGCAGTGTCAAGTCACACAGGAGTGGGAACAGACAGGATGGATTGTAGCATTGTTCAAGGTTAGAGTTTTGCCTGGTTAGTTTCAGTGGAGTAATTAGGGTGCTAGGGACTTGGAGGTGCTGGCTAAAGTACTTTTGGTGATAAAACATGGGCTTTAGGGAATAAGTGGATAGAAAGGAATTGCTAGATTGGAAGGGAATGGAAGCCGCACAACCTTTGTCCTTCTCAGTGGTAGAAGAGGAGATGTCAGCAAGGGCATAAAAGGAAAGGAAAGGAAGGTAAGGGAAGGGAAGAGGAGGGAAGGGGAAGGGAAGAGAGGGGAGGGAAGGGAGGTTGATGAGTTGTTTCTTTGAATAGAAGAGAACAAACATGGAACAATTCCTTGTGGTGACAAGGATGTGCTCTGGGAGTGGGTGACTGAAACAGAGAGTAGTTTGAAGGTAGCTGAAGTTAAGAAGTTTCAGAAATTATAATGCTACTGTGTGGGATGGATCACCTGTCCAGGTGTTGAGATCATTCAAGATGACAAAAGCACTGGGGTGGAGACAAAACCGTGAGCTGAGGTATAAATCCCTAAAATACTAGAGGAGTTACTTGCAGGCCAGGGCACCATAGCACCAAGAGGGGGAAAGAGATTTAAAGAATAATGAGCTGTTACAGAGAGGCTCTGAGGTGGCCCATGGGTGGGAGGAGACAGAGTGCACTGGTGGCAGTGGTGCTGTGGAAGAGGAAGCTTTGCTTATGACAGTAAAGTAGTGAGGCACTTTCAGAAGGGGATGACGAGTGTTTACAATGGAATGGAGATTCCAGAGGGCTCTGTGGCATAAACTGGGGTTACAAGAGGAGGGCAGTGGGAAGAGAGGCAGTGAATTGTGCAAAAGTTGTGAAGAAAGCACAAGATAGGTAGGCAGTGACAGTAAAAGAGAGGAAGTTCAGGAAAAGGCAGTGACAGAGAATTAAAAGAGACAAAAGATACATGGATAGAACTGAATGGGCTGAAATATCCCAACTCTGAGTTCAGTCATGTTGGGTTAGGGTCCTCAGAGGTAACTGGTTTGGTTTCAGTGAGGCAGGCGAGAACCTCAAAAGGTGTTGAAGGACCTGTCCTCAGCTGGGAGTGGGTGGCGAGGATTTGATGCTCTAGTTACTTCTTACTACTGTCAAGAGTAAAAGGATGTTTTCCTATTGCAAATTATATCACCTTCAAATCTACTGCTTTTAATCTATTTAGAGACTGGAACTGAATTTAAAAATTTGCCAAAATCAGGGGCCTTCTGTTCAGCAAAATTTCTTTTTAAAATAGTCTTTCCCCCTAGTTCTAGTGTTTTGCCAATAATTTCAGAGTATTGAGTAGATAGGATATTTTCACAGCAAAATTTTAACAGGTAAAACTAATTTTCTTTGTACGTGCTGTGTGATTTTCCCCTCCCATATTGAGAGTAAAGATTTTCTTTATTAAATTGGTGGCTGAAGTTGTTTACTAACTTTTAAAATGTTAAACATTAGTGGTTACCTGCTTGAGGCAAAGTTCTAATTTGTGGAAGTAGCAAGTCAAGCATTTATTAGTTTTATGGTTAAAATCTAACTATTTATTCATGTCTTACAAACAATATAACCCTGAGTCTAAGATTTTACTTCTTATTTGCTACCTTTCTAATCTTTTTAGCTAGGAGAAATTAAGTGTAGGAATCATATACCTATGACTCTGGCTACTCTATTCTAATGTTCTAACTCAGAGGCTCACAAACAGATATCCTCCCTTGACATGTTTATATTCTCATAGTTTGGAAGAGTGGCAATAACTTCTAGGTCCAACACTTCCAGTTTGAGATTTGATGGTTAAGAACATTTGGTTTAGACTTAAAGATTTTTCCGCACTTGCAGAGAAATTATCTTCCTTATAGATCATTAAAAATATTTTCCTTTGACTTGAGCTAATTTTCCCAGATAATCTCATTACATTCTTGGCACCATAAATTCATAACTTAAATTGTGCTAAACTGATAGCTGTGGCATATTAATATTTTAGTAGGTCAACTTACTTTTGTCTCCTGTATCCCTTACATTGACTTTTTTACTTCAAGTATGTTATGAATAAATAATAAATGTAACATTAAGATTTTAAAAACACTTTTTAATCTATCAAGGCTTTTCAAGAAACAATCTTGAAGGCAAAGATCTCATTTCTTTTATAAATTATGGAACTCATTATATACATTCTCACTGAATATATACTCATTGAAGTGATCCTAAATAAGTCATCAAAACCCTTCTTTTCTTTGAACTTGTAGATTTAAGGAAACTCTGCCAATAGACTTTGATTTATCTTATAAAATAATTTTCCACATTTATCTTATAAAATAATTCTAAAAATGAAATTTTTAGATTTGCAATCTTAAAGCTGATTAGTATAAATTCTTTTTAATATGACTAAAAGTTTGGAAACAAATTATGTGTACTTTGTAGATCCTTTTCCATACTACATTAATGTATCTAGTTGAAATAATTTCAGGTTTTTTTTTTCAGGTAGCAAATCATAACTGAGAAAATGGACCAAATTCCTTATCATTTTTACATTCTATTATAGATGTTTTCTATTCAAGAAATATTATTAAATATGAAAAAGTTAAAGTTATCTGAATCAAAAAATCATCCCTCCTCATTTCCTTTATCAATTTTATAAGATTAAAGTGAAAATTATTCCTTTATTCCACACAAAATTGAAGATAAGCTGTTATTGGTCTTGCTCCCTCAACCCTGGGAAAAGTTCATTACACTCAAAACTTTAAATTAAAGCAAGAGAATACTGTGCTTCATAAGTATTAATAGATAAAAACCATGTCCCTCAGCTTATTCTGAGAGTTATTCTTAGAAATTTATTGGAGATAAGTCGTATATACATTCCTTTTAATAAGTGACATTGTCAGCATTAAGTATAACTCTGGTTATGGAAATGACTAATATTATACAGCAGATGATATTACCTTTTACAAGAAATAATTTTAGGACTTGCATATGACAGACTCTAAGCTGGCTCACCAAAGTAAAAACCATGCAAAAAGATGATATTCTCTCAAAGGATACAGTGCCTTAAACTGTATTCTCAAGACCCTGCAAGTGTTTAGATATCTAGCGACTAGGATTTAATAAGAAAAAGGTAATACTTTGGATTTAAGCCAGTTAGATCTCATTTAACTGAGCTGCTTATTAATGTTTTGTTTTAAATAACTAAGAGGGAACATTTTCTGTGCAAATTCTAATTCTTTGGCTCTGCTATCAGGTAGGCTCTGCTATTGTGCTGGCTGGACATTTCATTTCTAATTCCTGGGCAAAGATTACAGCAGTTTGGCTTGTGAGGAAAGGCACGAATTTGGTTTTTGCTGTTGACATTTCACTTGGTTATTTCCTACCTCTTTGAAAAAGTGACTTTGCTTCTTATCTCTTCTCCCTGTCAATTCCTGCCTCCCCCAGTTTCTATTCCCTGAAACTGTTGATGTCTTTCATCAGCAAGTGCAGTCCTGCCAAGCTTTCAAGCTAATTCTAATCCGAGCAAGAAGTGTATGAACAGCTTCTAAATCCACCACGTCTAGAATTACTCTCACTACTATCATCTGAGTATCTAGTGCTGCAAGCTAAACTGCACAACCTCTGCCCCAGAGGGAGACATTATCTTTATTATTCTGGTCAGCAAACAATCAGCCCCTGCCCAAGAGTGAGACCCTAACTTCCTCAGTACTCAGTAGATCGAATGGGGCTTGTTTTTACGGATTGGCTTAATTCATACATCTGGTTTTCTGCTTAGATTTTTCTGTCTAGGATGCATTTCTGCCCCAAGCAGTCTATTTGATTAGAGCCCTTACATCCTGCCTAGTTTTGCTAATCTCCTTCACCAGGGTGCTAATCTCATCTCTGATTTTGTCCCTTTGTGAATAATCAGCTCATTACATAGACCCTTGACCCCAAAGACCTGAATTTGAATCAGATTTAAGTATTAATAGGTACAAACATGAACTAGACACAACTCAATCACATGTCTTTGGGCCTTTGTCAGACGGCCCAGTGGATCTCATAGAGATCTTCGGCATTCAAATTTTTCCTCAGTCAATGTTGTTGAGGGGCAATTCTCCATGACATTTCTATATGACTGCGGCAGCTTTTATTCCAGACTAACTTTGAAGGCTGTTTGCATATCAAACAGTCTTAACAGCTTTGGAAAATAGATAGGCTGGATTTGTTTCCTGACCAGGATAGTAAAAATATTATTTCCCTTTGGGATAAAGGATGACCATGTTAGCTAGCATCACCCTTTGCAAGACTGGGAGCTTCCTAAGCTCAGCATTCATTAATTGTGACAAACCCACTGTCTGCTAAGCATTTGCTTGGGCTCCTCTATGTCACCCCCACAGAACATGATGGGAGAAGGGAGAGCTGACTCGAACATGAAACTCATACTGCTTGCTGTGCTATGAATAATAAAGCACTTTGTTTCTGACCTGAGGGTCTTATGTCTTCTGCTGGTGTGTATGAAACTGTGGCAGGCTAAAATCTCAGACCCTTCAGAGTTCTTGCAGCTGTCCCCCCCACACTTTTGTGCAGTGAAAAGAATGCAGACTTTAGAGTGACCCGTACCAGAATTCCAACTCAGTGCTTTGTGATCTCAGAAATTAATAACTCCTGATTCAATTTCCTCATTCATAACATGAGTTAATGTTGTTGAGGATTAGAAGATGCTTGTCTATAAACTGGCTTTTTGTATTTCCTGGATCATAGAGATAAGGACTGAAGCCAGGACATCTGGTCCTCAAAGCCATGTTCTTTCCACTTGTGCCATGTGGATCTGATAAGAAATATCACTCAGTATATACACTAACTCTCCTTTTTCTTATTCCACTCATTTCAGATGTGATAACTATTGCAAATAAACTTTAATGTCTCTAGCTAAATTTTCACTAGATGGTTTTAGGGAAAAAATATATTCATATGAATTTGTAAGTATTTGTTGAATTGAGAATCCTGCTTCCTGGACAATACTACATTTTCCATACATTACACATTCATACTCAGAATTTAAAAAACTCTACTTATTTAAAAACTTCACCTCTTACTTCTATTTGCATTATAGAAGATATACTATAGATTCTGCATTTATCTTTCACTGGCTGAAGCTCTTGTAGCAGATATAGTATGATTCCTGCTAAAATATTATCTCTGTGAAATCATTCACTTAGCCCTAAAACCTTCCTCCAATCTATAGAGAAAGCTGACCAGATACATTGTGTGACTAATTGACTCTCTTAAAACAGGGTTAGTAATGTTTTCAGAGAAAACTGTTTTTCACTTTAGGGACTCCATGTGGTTCATAAGGTTGCACATTCTTAGTATGATGCTATTTTTAAAAGCACGTGAAAAAAGGATTCATTACATTATTTAATGTACTTTAAGGCACACCATGTCTACAATGAAGATCAGATTGCGAAATGCTTATGTCACCTATTTTATTTTACTTGAATCTCCTTTAGAGTCCTGTTCAGTTATTACCTTCCCTGCCTTTGAGTCTTCTCTCTTGATGAAACATACAGAGACAACATTAGCCTTCCCTTAAATTATTAAATTTTCTTTCTTTGTTCAAGAAATTTTTGAAATCTCATTTTCTTGTCTGTATAGGTCAATGATTTGGGAAAGTAAATATATTTTCTTGGATTTGACCCTGAGTAAATATGAAATGTTTACAACTTCTATTACTAGTCTACCATATGCATTTATGTGTAAAAATTATGGATATATTTGTCTATCAACTCATTTAATGATTATGGTTTAATAGTTTGTATAATCCTTAGTTCTATTATATCTACTTTATTTAATTATTCCTAAGTGGCTGAAATAATGTTTATTTATTTTCATCTTTTCATTTATTTATTTGCAAACTACTTTGCTCCAGAAAGGATTAATGTTATTTATAATGATATGCATACTATAATTAAATATGAAATAAATAATGAATGAGGCAATTGGGGCAAACAGAAAAGAGCCACATATTTGCCCAGATTTCCAGCTAACAAAGCAGAAGACTCATGTTCAGTTTCATGATGCATAGCATCTGTGAAATAATCAGAAAGATAATTTTCTCCTCATTTCAAAAAAAATTTTTTCTTCCTAAATATGAGCTATGCAATGTAATTAGCAATATTCTCAGCCAAATCATTATAGCAACTATAGCAATATTTCCTGCGGCTGTTTCTTACAAAATTCTTCAATGTAAGCCAACGGCACTATCCCAAGTACAGTTGGGTAAGTGGTTTTCATTCACATAACTGTTATATTCAAATTTGGAAACAAGGTATTTGTCGGTAGGATATTTATTAAAGAAATTATGATATTTTAATAACATTTATGTAAGTATTAAAACTCTGTCTTCCAAGAATCCTGAACAAAATAGAGAAATAATCATGAAATGAATGTTAAGTGAAAGAATGAGGATAGAAAATCTGTCTTTGTCTCCTATATCCTAATTATATTAACATATCTATAGAGGAAATGCAAGAAGAAAAGATAAACAGAGATTACCTGTGGGAAGAGGAATTGAGTGATTTAATTTTCTTCTTTATGTTAAAAAAATTCCACTTAACAATGATTACACACAGTGCTTATAATAAGGAAAAACTCAGTGGATGTTAAAACAAAAATCCTGACTCACTTCTGATTATGAAAGACATAGAGGTACCGGCACATTTAGGGCTCCATGACTTATTTCTAATCCTCCGTTCTGACTTTCCCTTCCAATAAAGCCCGTGCCCTGGTCAAACGGAACCTCTTGCTGTTGGATGGACAGGTATTCATGCTTCTTTACCTCTGTGCTCGTGCATTAGCTCTGCTTCCACAAGTAACTGCCCCCCTCCACCTGCAGTCCTTACATTCTGTTCAGTGTTGTGCTCCTCACACTCCACCAATTTAATAAAACTTTCCAAATTCCAATTGAATACATTCTTCTTGTAAATTCCTAAGTCACTGTTGGCTTTTTACAGCAGTCATCACTTTCCAAAGAAATACTATTCAGGTAATTGTGTTTTTTCTCCCTTTAAATGAATTCCTTTATACCATTTTTTCCTACTCTGTGTCCTTCATGTGTCCATCTATGCATCTGGCATAGATACAACAGATGTCTCAATTATCTATTGCTTTATAACCATCCAAAACTAAGTGCTTCATGTTGGCTGGGGTTCACCTGAGGATTCAATCGGGTTGGCACATGTAAGATGGCTCACTCAGACCTGGCCATTGGTCCTGACTACTGGCTGGAAGCTCAGCTAGGCTGGTCCACTAGAAGGTATCTTGGATTTCTCACAGCATGGCAGTGGAATTGTAAGAGGGGAGACACTAAAAACAAGAGTTCTCAGAGTCAGGAAGTAAAACTTGCTAGTCCTCTTAAAGGGTAGGCCTGGAACGGTCACAGTGTCAATTTCTGATACATTCTATTAGTCAAGCAGTCAAAAACCAGCCCAGATTCAAGGGAAGGGGCAATAAGTACAACCTCTCCATAAGGCAAGTGACCAAGAATTTGCAGCTATATTGAATAACCACAGAAGGTTCATTTATTCAGCCAGTGTTATGGAGCACCTATTCCGATATTGTTTCAGGCACTGGGGTTATAGTAATGATAAAAAAAATCAATTAAACAGGCAGAACTCCCTGCTCATTGTGAAGCTTTCATTTTACGGGGAAAAGAAAGAAAATAAAAAGTAATAAAATATGTAGTATATTAGAAGATGATAGGTGCTATGGGTAAGGTGACTATGTCATAGTGTTCCCATTGCCTGCCATTCCAGTGTGAATACAGATAACATCCTCTTTTACTCTCAAAGGTGTCTTAGTTTGGATGAAAATTTATTTGGTCATCCTAACCATGGAGAGGGATGACGCAGAGAAGTGTCAGGGAGTGTAGGGTGGGAGCTACGTTTCTATTAATAAATAGGATGATCAGTAAAAATATTGCTAAGAAAGGGATGTGTGAGTAAAGATCTAAAGGAGTCAGGGAAGCAAGCTGCCTGGATATATTTATGTACTTCGGACCAGCAGAAATTGGAAATTTACACATCAAAATGAAAGAAAAATATTTTATTGGTGCACATTACTTCGTAGGTCCAAATCACAGATTTCTGTTTCTTCTAAACTAGTATGTTCTGTAAGTAATTTGATTAATCCAACACACCCAAGTCTCTGTGTTTCTTATTTGTTTCTAGAGGTAAAATGTACATGGTACATAAAACTCACATTGGTACCAGAACAGCTTCTGAGATGAAATAAATTCAATCTGGCCATATGCTTACTTAAAAAAAAAAACAGGAAAAGAAAAAAGGGGAAAAAAAGATCAGGAGAATTACTTTTAAAAGCCACTTGCAGATTTTGGAGCACATCACTTGTGTTACCTTGGGGAAAATGGTGAAATATAAATGTTATTCACCAGGGGGTGCTATAGTCATCTGAAATAAAGTCTACAGCATCACAGCCCAATATTCAGGAACTCTCAAGAACTTAGACTTTTGCTTTGGGAAACATAATTTTTAAAATGTTCTCCGTTCTCTTTCCCTATTTTTTTCTTCTCATTATTCTCCAGTGACTCCATCAAATGTATCGCTTTAATGATGCTTTAAGTCAACTAATATTAAAATCAGTTGAGATTCCTTGTGTCATAATTACTGATAGTGATAAGGGATCATGAACACTTAGGCAATTCACAAAATGGTACAGATGTATGTAAGCAAGTTTGACATGCTAAAATAAATTTCTTGCCTTAAAGTTAGTTCATGTTTTTATCATGGAAAACACTAACATCTGATTATCATACAATGTCCTCTGAATGAATAAATGTATTATATGAATATACAAATAATATATAGATTTATAATAAAGATAGTATACCTTTTGTCCACAGGGTTCAAAGTTTATATTTGAATAGGAGAATAAAAAGATCTTAGCCATATAAATTATGATAAAGTTTGAACTAATAAGTTACTTTTTCCCAGAATGACGGGTTTTACTATCTCAGGGGGTTGTTGGGTGGATTCTATGGATAATCCATGCACAACTCCTAATATGATGCCAAGCATATAATAAGGGCATATTGTTATTGTTTTTGTGAACTTCAAGTTGGGCTATCTAGCTATACCACTTACTATCTGAGTAACATTGGCTGTTATTTAATCATTCTGTGTCTAAATTATCTTACATTTAAAATGGTGATAATCATAGCATCTACCTCATAGGTTTATTTAGAGATTTAAATGCAATAATACACATAACACATTTATCATAGGACCCTCCTCAGTAAAAACTCCATGATTATTAATTATTAACAAATGGTTATGCCATTTGATCAACTATAGTATCTTCTCTCTTTTATTTCAAAGATTTCCCTTGTTTCTTTAAAACATCCACCATGTTCTATTTTATTCCCTGATGCTGACTTGTGTTTTCTGAGGTTTACATTGTGTTTTCTTTGCTTGTTCCCTTTTGGGCTCCCTTTACAACCAAATGACATAATGTCTTCTAGTTGATCTATAATATAAAAAGACATATGACCTATAAATAAAGAGACATATTACCTAAGTGTCCTTGGACAGCTTATGAATAACTTGTCTTTTCAAGTGGGTATTAAAATACGTTTATTTCAATGCTTTCTTTCTATTTTTCCTAATCATGAAATAATTATTTCCCTTAGAAAATGATTTAGAAAGTTCACAGATGGGTAACTGAGTAACAAAGAAGATGACAGTTTATTAAGAGCATGAACTTTGCTCTGCCACTTGCTCGCTGAGGGGCCTTAGGTCACGTGCTCTTTTGAAAACCTGAGGCACCTCCCCTGCCTCAGGGTCCCTTTAGGTTCTAACTTCCTACATAGAAAATTTTCAATTTACGTTCTTCTGTATATCTATCCAAGAATAGACCCATAGCTGAAATCTGTATATATATTTTATATTTATATATATATTAATATCTTTGTGTTTTCCCCATGTAACACACTCAAAGTGAAGGTCTCAGAGGGCCAACCAGGATTTACTTTGGCAGATGCAATCCTAAAGTTGAATATTAGGAATTTTTATTTTTTAAAGTTCCTGGATGATTTCTTCATGTTATTTGGCTATATTTCTTTCCCACTTCCCCCCTCTCTTTTCAACCCCATTTCTCCCAAAAGAAAGAAAACAAATCTCCCCACTTCCTCTGACAGAATAACTCAGCTTTCTTCAAACACCAATTTGTCATTAGTTTTGTGTTTAACTTTTCATGGATATTTCTCCATGTAAATAAAAACTTTGTGAAAAACAATTTATTGGTTGCATATTATTCTATTTTATTAGTATACATAATTTTATAAAGCAACAATGATTTGGACATTATTTCCCACCTGTGTTGGTATTTCTTGAAAAATAGGCTTGGGTTATATCTCAACTATAGAAGTTTGCACTACTTGAGATGATAATAAACCAGTAGGTACTACAAGCAAATAAAAAACATTGTATTTGCATTATTTTTTTTCCCTCATTGCATATTATTATCTTTCCTTTTTTTGGGTAAAACAGGTTCTAATTCATAAGTCATTTAGTTCCCTCTAAAACATTCCTTAACTTCCAATTTTGTCTCCAGGCAGAAGAAAGCCAAGAGCAGCAGCAGCAGTGGACTTACAAAACAAGACATTCCTTTTTCTTTTTTCATGGAGAGCAGTAGGGAAGAGCATTTAGGCCCAGTAGGTGTAGTGACTCATTGCCTGGCTGGAGCAGGCTGTGAGTGGAGGACAAGTAGATGTGCCTGTTACCAACTAACACTGCATTCCTGTCAATGTTCAAGGGGACCAAGGGTAGTGGCAGAGTTCTACTTGAAATGACTGGAAAGTTACTTCTGCTGTTGTGCAAGTGTTAGTAGAACTGAACAATTTTGCACTTTCTTTAAAGGAATGCTTTCCCCTGCTTGGCAATAGACTGCTGCTTAGAAATAAATGATTCTTTCCAACTGTCACAGTTTAGAGTAAAAATAGTACTGAAATGGCAAAATGTAAGTTATACCAACAATTAAGGTGTGATGCAAGTGAAGTTATTTCTGTCCACTGGTAAATCATTCATTACACTTCTATTGCCCTTCCTTTCCACTCTGTACACTGTACTGAAAAAATAAATAAGAAGGTAGTAGGAAATAATTCTAATTTAAATGTAGTGCCATATAAGGGCTGATGTGAATAATTGCTTTTTGCATTTTCCTTTAGAAATACAGAAGGAGAGAGTCAACTTTCCTTGTACCCCATTTTTCCCAGATGGTGCATAGAATGTTAAAAAAAACAACAACAGAAAAATGGGATTACCTTGAAGACCTCAACCATTAAATTAGACATGTAAACCAGAATGAGCATATGAAAACAACAGGTGATTTTTCAGATCTCTCACAATATGTGTGTGGATGGATGGATGGTGCTGACTCCTCTTGGGGTCTCTTCCGTGTTGACCTCTGCCGTCTATCAGATTTGTTAGTGTTGCTAGACAAAGAATCATGGCTCACTTAGTGTATACCTATCAGTCCTCATTATACTGGCAATGGAGACTCTTGCTAGAAAGTTTATTAAATTTAGAGACTGATAACTGTTGAGAGCTGGAGTTTGAGTTTTATGAATACTTTTAGATCTCAGCTTTAATGACTAAATGGGGAAGTACTCATTGAGACCCTGCTGCTAGATGACACAGGCATCAAAAAGAGATTCCCAAATAAAATGAACAAAAACCACTTTGCTCTGTGTTCTGGGATTGGTTCATACAGTTTGGGAATGGGCAGACCTTCCTCTTGAATCAAACCCAATATCCTTTTTTAGATTTGGAAGAGCTCTCCAAATTTCTCTTTCAGTACCTAGTGGACATGTTAGAAACATTAGTAACCTTTATTAGGGGGAGCCTTTCCTATTAGCTAAAGTATGGGCTAGTTAATATATTGAGAGTTAATATCCAGCTAACCACAGAGGCTTCCTGGTCAAGGTGAGAGGTCGTCTGCCCACCTGGTGTTGTTAGCTGCTGAATCAGGATCATATCTTCAATACTTGGCTGAAGGCATCTTAAGAGCTGTCCCATTTATAATAAGAATAACAATAAGAGTAATGATTTTAGAACAATGAGTACTCACTCTGTGCCAGGTAATATGCTCAATTCTTTACACATGCAATCTTAGTCTTCAAGACATCCCACAAAGTAAAATTAATAATATTATTCCTATTACTTACAGATGAAGAAATATAAATTTAGAAGAGTTTAAAAATTTATCCCAAATTACTTTTTAAGAGGCAAAATGAAGATTCCGTGCTAAGTCTCTAATTCCAAAGGCTATGCTCTTAGCACCTGGTTATATTACTTTTTATTTATTTTTTAACTATAGTGGTTGTAAGATGAACTATAGTCATTGAAAGATTGAAATTTCCACAGCTTCATATTAGTTGTAGATTTCAATGTTTGCCTTCATGTGAATTTTCAAAACCTCTAAAACGCTTGCCTGAGTATGAGTGGCTTTTGGTTCTACATGTCACAATGTCCCAAATCTGAGCAGTGGGAGGCAGCAGAATAAATCCTGCTTTGTGGATATCTGGCTGTAGACTTGAGAGAATAGCCACTTTGATAAATTCTGGTTTATAATAAAGTGCAATTATATAATATTTGTAATAAAGTACAAGTGGCCAAAATATCTTTGCTAGAGTTCATATCATTATTTAAAAATAGCTGTTTATTTATTCATAAAAAGAATATCTGTTGCATGGTCATATGAGATCTTTTTCCTTATTAAAATTAGTGCTTTTGTGATCACAGAAAATACATTAACATGGTGTCTTTTGAGGACAGAGAGATAAAAAGGGTTTGGTTTTTAGCACTGATAATGATTTAACCAAGTCTTTCTGAATATCCAGCCTATCGATTTGAAAATATAAACTGAAAAGTGTACAGTGTAGTGTGGAAGTACATCTAAATTCTTTTGCATTTGTCTCTGATGTAAATGATTAACATAGCACAGTGCTTGAGAGTCTTAGTCCCAAGTAGCTCCCAAAGGTGTTGTTCAATTTCACTTTTAGACATTTAGCAAACATTTAGAGGAGGGATTATTTAAAAGAAATAATGGATTCCTGTTGAATTGCATTATTTCTTGTTATCAGTGCCATTTTAAACTTAAGAGACTCCCCCCACTCCTACTCAAGTATAGATGTTTTCTTACTGAGTTTAGCTAACAAGCTATTAGAAATTTAAACTTAAGAGAAAGTCACTTCCTAAGATGTTTGAAGGAAAAACTTCTTTTTTAAATCTATATTTTTATTTTTACTGTTCAGGGGTTGCCATGTATATTATTTATAAGGAACTGACTGTAAGGAATTGTCCTTTTCATATTAATTAAAATCAATGAATAAATATGAAGCTCAGACTTTGTACCAGACATTGAGTTAGATACGATGTCCTTGTTAGCTCCTGTCTCCAAAACCTCTATCACTGGAATTAGTAATCTTTCTCTATAGTTTCAGCTCATGTCAAATTTATGTCTTGAAATATGGAGAAATTAGGAGTTCAGTTTTCTTTGCTTCCTCTGAACCTAGTGTGTCAGTCCTTGGTGCGTGTTTTACCTGTTTTATCCTTAACTTCCTAGTGCTGAGCTTCCTTCCCAGGAGTCCCCCATTTTCTACGTGGGCTGCCCAATGCTGTGGCCTCTAATTACCATGAGCCTCACACCTGGCACAGATCATCCAAACCTGTGTGGCTCCTGGAAAAAGGATCTCATGTTCCTCCTGATCCTCTTTCCCTGAGCTTTACTCCTGGTTACTAGAAGTACCTACTGGGCTTGCACTGTATGAAAACTTCAGTATTTGGTATAGAGACTTTTACCAGCAGCACAGAATAACTGGACTCCCCAATCTGGTTGTCCAAAGTCTATCTTCTTAGTCATTGAAGCCCTTTCTATTTTTCTGTGCATTTATAAAGACTTCTGCTTTTTAAAACTCTGGACTGAACAGTATAATTTGACCTCCAGTTAAATTGTAAATGCTTTTTAGTAGGCTTCATTTCTTTAGTTAATTTTTGCTGCTTTTTGATGAAAGTCAAATGGAACATTGACTTTAAGCTATGTATTTATGTGTAATTGTAATTATGATAAAATCCCTTGGTTTTAGTTATAATTATTTGACGGCACTCTTTTTCAGCATGAGGTAAAATGACGACTGTGCATTCCTAATTATGACTTTAGAAAAATTATGTGCAAGAACCTAAGAATTATTTTGAATCTTAGTCTCATACGCTTTCTAATCATCTTTCTTTCCTAATCATACTGTTACTTATGTGTTATTTTCCTATTGCTTTGAATTTTCTGGAAAAGCAAAATCACTTTTGTGCAAGGGTCTCTGTTTGGTGGAAAGTTTGTTGAAAGGAGCCAATGACCAATTTTGGGTAATCATTATATTGATTGCTTATATCTAAATGGTACAGAAGAAGCAACCTCTGCTTCTACTGGGGATGTCGGTGGCAATGGAACTGCTTGAGGATAACAGACTGCCTTACAGCTATGGAAATCTAAAAATTAATGAAAAAATTTAAATGACACATTAACTACATTCTGCACTCTGAAAAACCAGTATTGTAGTAGATGGAGGGCTAACTGTCAGAATAAAGGCATTTAAACATATTCCACACTCTGACTGTGATCCATAAGCATGACGCTAAAGTCAATCCTTACCCTTTATTTAAATGTAATGCAAATTATATATCAAAGAGGGTTCAGGTAAAAATGACCTGCCAATTAGCACATCATGATAGGACAGGGATTTGTATGATGCACAAGTGTGATGACAAATACATGCTAACCTCCATGGACTTCTTCAGTTACTCAGGCAGCAGGAGCCAGGCCAGGGATACAACAGAACTGAACAACTGTTACCATACGACTAACTGTTATGCTCTTCTCTTCTTGTGCCATCTTGCATCAGCTTGTCATCATTCAAAACAAGTTATATGGTCAACCTAATGTCAATAAGGCAGGGAAAATATATAGTCCATTCACAGACAAGCACTGCAAGTCACATGGCTTTCCTCTCTTTCATGGAGAGAAATTCATTCTTGAAAACTAATACTTAACCGGGCATGGTGGCATGAGCCTGTAATCCAACCTACTTGGGAGGCTGAGGCAGGAGGCTCGCTTGAGCCCAGGAGTTTGAGGTTGCTGTGAGCTAGGCTAATGCCACAGCACTCTAGCCCAGGTGACAGAGCAAGACTGTATCTTAAAAAAAAAAAAAAGAAAAGAAAAAGAAAACCAACATTTTATGATTGGATATTTCATAGACTTCTGTTCCACTGTTTTAAAAGTTATTATACATTATGAAAAAAGGCATATGTCTATGTTTAGCCTTCTCTTCCCCTCTACTTCTCCAAATAACCCTGTCTTAACTACTATAAGATTTTGTGAAAGCTCAGTGTTTTCTAGAACAAGTCTCCCTAACTTATTCTTCAGAGGTGGCTTGGCTAGTCCTTAAGCTTTGCTTGTCCATATAAATTGTATAATCAGCTTGTATATTTCTACATAAAACTTTGTTGGGAATTGTAGTGAATCTGAAAATTTTGTAAATTTGACATTTTTTCAATTGGAATATTTCCTTTCATTAACAAGGTATTAATAAACACAATTGGGCACCTTTTGTTTATGTCTTCATTAATGTTTTATAATTTTCTACATATAGGTATTGTATACCTCTCTTGGAAATAATTCTAGGTACTTTACATTTTGTATGTGTGTATATATGTTAGATATAAAGATATATATAGTATATGTTACATATTAGATATGAATATATGTAATATATTTTTGTGTTACATACTGATTTGTATTTTTTGATGATCTGTTTATTCAAGTTTTTTTCCTGTGTTAGGTTGTATTGCATGTCCTCTTCAAGATGTAAGAGTTCTTTACATGTTCTAGATATAAGTCCTTTATCAGATATATGGTCTGATATTTTCTTCTAGTCTGTGGCTTGGCTTTTAATTTTCATAATTATGTCCTTTGCAGCACAAAGGTTTTTAATTTTGATGAAATCCAATTTACTAATTTTTCTAATGTATTATATTTTGCTTTTGGTATTATGTATAAGAACTCATAGGTCAAAAAATTCAAAAATTTTTCTCTTATTTATTTTTTTGGAAATTTTACAGTTTTAACTCTTACATTTATGTCTATAACTCAATTTGAATTAATGTTTGTATGGCATGTGAGGCTACACTCTTTTTTCATGTGGATATCCAATGTCTCAGTACTATTTTTTGAAAAGACTATCTTTTAGCTATAGAATTATCTTTTCATCTTTGTCAAAAATCAGTTGTCTGCTATCGCCACTTCTATTTAATGTAGTACTGGAACTTCTAGCAAGGGAAATGAGGCATGAAGAAAAAAGGCATCCAGGTTGGAAAGTGAGAATTAAAACTATCTCCGTTTTAAGATGACATGGTCTTGTATACAGAAAATCCTAAAAATTCCACAAAGAAATTATTAGGACTAATGAATGAGTTCATCACTGTTACAAATTACTATATGAAAATCATTTGTATTTCTATGTATTAATAATGAACAATTCAAAAATGAAATTAAGAAGATAATGCCATTCACAATAATATCAAAAATAGTAATGTACTTAGGAAAAGTTTAACAAAAAGAAGTTTAAAATGTGAGGTTTTAAACAATGAAAACTGCAAAACACTGTGATATAAAAAATTGAAAAACATTCCATATTTATGGGTTAGAAGCAGATATTACTAAAATGGTGATGCCTGACAAATTGATCTACAGGTTTAACAAAATCCATGTCAAAATCTCAGCCATATTATTCCGGAAATTAACAAACTGATCCCAAAATTCATTTGAAAAAGTAAGAGACCAAGAATTACCAAAACAATCTTAAAAAAAGAACATAGTTGGAGAACTCATACTTTCCAGTTTCAAAACTAATTACAAAAAAATACTCTATAATAATCAAGACTATGTGGTATTGAAATAAACATAAACATTTAGATCAATAGAATAGAATTGAAAATCATAAATAAACATTTAAATTTATAGTCAAGAGATTTTTGGCAAGAGTACCAAGACAATTCAATGGAGAAAGTGTTGAGACAACTGGATACCCACATGTAAAAGTATGAGGTGGAATATCTCACTATATACAAATATTAACTAACTCAAATGGATCCTAGACCTATGTTAGAGCTAAAACTATGAAACCTAAGAAGAAAATATGAAAGTAAATGTTCATGACTTTGTGTTAGGCAATGTTTTCTTAGATATGACACCAAAAACACAAGAGGAAAAAAAAAAATAGACAAATTGGACTTCATCAGTATCTTTAAAAAAGGAGCTTCAAAGGACACTATCAAGAAAGCAAAAAGATAACCCACAGAATGTGAGGAAATATTTGCAAGTCACATTATGGATGACTTGTATCCAGGAGATATGAAGAACTCTTATAACTGAATAATAATAACAAGATAACTAACCCCATTAAAAAGTGGGAAAAGTGTTTGAATAGACATTCGCCAGAAGAGATATACAAATGGCCAATAAGCACATGAAAAATATCTAATATCATTAGCTGTTAAAGAAATGCAAATCAAAATTATGAGATACCCTGTCTTAGTCCATTTGTGTTGCTTAAAGGAATACCTGAGGCTGGATATTTTATGAATAAGAGATATTTATTTGGCTCATAGTTCTGCAGGCAGTACAAGAAGCATGGCATGAGCACCTGCTTCTGGTGAGGGCTTCAGGCTACATTGACTCATGGCAGAAGGTGAAGGGGGACCAGCTTGTGCATAGATCATATGGTGAGAGAAGCAGCAAGACAGAGAAAGGGGAGTGAGGTGCCAGGCTCTTTTTAACAGCCAGCTCTCATGGGAACAAACAAAGTAAGAACTCACTCATTACTGTGAGGACAGCACCAAGACATTCATGAGGGATCCACCCACATGACCCACACCTCTCCCATTAGGTTCCACCTCCAACATCCCTGTGAATCAAATTTCAACACAAGGCTTAGAGGACACACATCCAAAGTATAGCATATCCCTTCAAACCTACTAGGATGGGTATAATAAAAAAGACATACAATGACAAGTGTTGGTGAGGATTTGGAAAAATTAGAAACCTCATTCATTGCTAGTGGGAAAGTGAAATGGTGCAGCCACTTTGGAAAACAGTCTGGTGGTTCCTTAAAAAGTTAAACAGAGAATTACCTTAATACTTAGCAATTTCACTCCTAAATATATACTCAAGAGAAATTAAAACTTATATCCACACAAAAACTTGTACATGAATATTGATAGAATTATTCATAATAGCTCAAAGTGAAAACAACCCAAATGTGCACCAACAGGATGGATGTATGGCATATTCTTATAATGGAATAGTTTTCAGCAATAAAAAAGAATGAAGTGCTGACACATCCTACAACATGGATGAACCCTGAAAACATTATACAAAGTGAAAGATGCCAGTCATAAAAGACCACATACTGTATGTTTTTGTTTTATTTTATTTTATCTTTTTATTTCAGTGTATTATGGGGATACAAATGCTTAGGTTACATATATTGCCTTTGCCCCACCCAAGTCAGAGCTTCAAGCATGTCCATCCCCCAGACAGTGTGCACCGCACCCATTAGGTATGAATATATCCATCCCCTCCTCCCCACTCCCACCTGCCCAACACTCAATGAATGTAACACTATATGTGCACATAAATGTTGATCAGTTAATACCAATTTGATAGTGAGTACATATGGTGCTTATTTTTTCATTCTTGTGATACTTCACTTTTAATTTATATGAAATGTCCAGAAAAGGCAACTACAGAGAGACCAAAAGTAGATTACTACTAGGGCCATAGAGAATGGGGAATAGTTAGACTCTTAGTGAGTATGAAATTTCTTTGGGGGCTGATAAAAATGTTCCAAAATTAGATAACGCTAATGGTTGCATAACTCTGAATATATCTAAAAATCTATCCAAAAATCAGTGATTCATATACTTTAAAAGGATAAATTTAATGGCATGTGAATTATGTCTCAATAAAGGGATTATAAAAATCAATTGATTATAAATAATTTTAAGGGTTTATTTCTGTACTGTCAATTCTGATCCTCTGATCTATACATCTATTTTTATGCCAATAATGCATCTATATAGTTACAGTGGCTTTATAATAAGTTTTATAGTAAGTTTTGAAATAATAGTCTTCCAACTCTGTTGTTTTTCAGAATTCTTTTGGATATTCTATTTCATTTGCATTTCTAAGTGAGTTGTAGAATCGGATTGTCAATTTCTTCAAAAAAAGCCTCCTACAATTTTGATAAGGATTATCTTGAATTAGCAGATCAATTTGCAGATAGTTACCATGTTGACAATACTGAGTCATCAAATTAATGAACATGGAATGCTCATCTATTTATTCACATCTTTAATGTTGTGTAATTTTCAGTGTATGAGTCTTGCACTTCATTTGTTAAATTTATTCCTATGTATTTATTATTTTCTATTATATTCTGAATGATATTGTTTTCTTATGTTCATTCGTAGATTGTTCATTGCTAGGGTAAAGAAATAAAATTGACTTTTATTTATTAATCATATATCCTGCAACCTTCCTTAAGTTTTTTATCAGGTCTAGAAGACTTTTGTGTTTGTATATTTTGGAGACTTTCTATATACAAGATCATATTATTTATGAATAAGACAGTTATATTTTTCCAATTTGATTTCCTTTGTTATTATTGTTGGTGTTATTATTATCATCATCTAGGTTTATACCCTCCAGTGCAATGTTGAATGGAAACATTCAGATCAGATATTCTTGTTTGTTTCTAATCCTAGGAGAAAACCATTTAGTCTTTCATCATTAATCTTGATGCTAGCTGTGAGATTTTTATATATGCTGTTTATCAGGTGAAAAATTTTTCTTCTATAGCCAATACATTGAGAGTTTATATCATGAATGAGTGTGTTATTTTTCTAATACTTTTTCTGCATCTATTGTGATCATGTGGGTTTTATCCTTCCTTCTATTGAGTATATTACATTAGCTTAATTTGGATATGAAAACGTCCTTGCATTACTAGGACAAATTCTTCTTGGTCATGGTGTTCCGTTTTAAATATTGTTGCATTTGTTTTACCAATATTTTATTAAGGATCTTTGTATCTTTGTTTATTAGTGATATTGGTCTTTTTTTGTGTGTGCATGATTGTCTAGCTTTGGTTTCGAAGTAACTGATATCAGTGTACCCATCATGATTGGTAGGTATTCCCTCTGCTTGAGGAAAGACTGGTATTCTTTATTCTTTAAATATTTGTAGAATTCACCAGTGAAGCAGTCAAGTGGCAGCACAGTGGCTAATAGGGCCACAAGTATTACCACTGCCACTTTTAAGTTGACTTTTCACACATATTTCCATAGATTAGTTGTATAAGAAGATAATGAGCCCAGATGAAACCAGACATTTTATTACAGACATAGACAACAAAAGCAAGATCAGCATGATATCAAGCCCCCACAGCAATAGTCCCACAGGATGACACCGAACCAAAGTCCAGATGATAGGCCATACAGGCAGTGGGTTATTCTGTCACAGAGAAGTGGCTTCTACAGTACAGCCAAGCAGTTTCATAGTTTTCCACAGAAGTTTCCAGCTATATCTAAGGGCATGGCAAGTTGGAAGGTCCTAAGTTCAACTGAAACTGTAAAAATGAATGAGAAACTATCTTGTTGCAATCTCTCAAAACTCAGGACTGAGAAACTTCCTTGTGGTGACTCTTCAGCAGACTTATCTCCTCTTGCTCCAGGAAGAATGTCAGGTCGTCCACCAAGACTTGGGTTAGACTGGAGTCAAGTCTTGCCTATGAGATCTGCCTGTAACATGGCCTATCTGGAGATGCATAGGGAGGCTGCCCTGGCAGAGCTGTTCTCTTACAAACTCCATCTGGGTCTGGGCTTTCCTTTATGGGAAGATTTTTAATTACAAATTTGATTTACTTTTTTATTACAGATCTATTAAAATTTTCTATTTCTTCTTCTGTTAGAAAAAATTGTTTGATCAGTTTTGGTAACTTATTTCTTTCTAGAAATTCATCTATTTCTTCTAACTTATCTACTTTGTTGCCATAACATTAGCTTATAATTCTTTTTATTTTTTTAAGTTAGTAGCAATCATCCTATTTCATTCCAGATAATGGTAATTTGTCCCTTCTCTTTTTTTCCAGTTCAGTCTAGCACTAGTAACAATTTTGTCAATTTTATGAATCTTTTCAAAGAACTTTTTATTTCATTGAAATTTTTAATATTTTAGTTTTCTCCTTTAGTGGTTTTTAAAAATTATGATTTCTTTATATTTATTTCTTTAAGTTTATTTTTGCTGCTTTTATTTGGTGTCTTTAGGTATAAATTACATTATTGATTTGAAATACTTTTTCTTTTCCAATTAAAGCATTCAAACTCTAAGCACTACTTTAGCTGCATTCAATAAATTGTGATATGTTATTGTTTTATTTTTATTGAGTCTTGATTATTTTCTCTAATGAATGGCGTTTGATGTTGGTGCTTATTTCCAAGACCAGGCTAAAGGCTTTTAAAATACATTTTATAAAAATTAAATTAATTAATTCAAATGTTTGTGAGTAGCACGGTTTTTGATAGTCCCAGCTTGATTTTTACTTTTTCTCTTGTTTTTCAGCCAGAGCTAACAGAGCAGAATATATCTAAGTGCCAAGAGGAGAAAAGTGGAAGGTTTCTGCAAGACATTACAAGGTATGATTAACTACTTGATGAGAAATTTCTTTTACTCCAAGCAATTGAATTGGATTAGCTGGCACTAATGGTGAAGCTATCCTGAAAAGCCACTTCTCTTTTTCCATTTTCTCTGACTTTCCCCGTGCCTAAAGAGCACAAAGTATTCCTAAGGCTACAAACAGCCACGTGAGATGGTATTGTAATTAACTCTGAGTTCTTAAGACCCTGCTTTTGCTAGCAAAATGACATCAGATAAAGGAATGATGCACATGCATTAAAAGGAGTGTGGTTACACTTGTTTTTGTCAATTTCCTTGATTTTTTTGCATGTGCAAATTTAGAAGTGGTGCTATAATATTTCTTATGACAAGTGAAGGCCTGTGAATGTCTGGCATGATACACCTTTGGAGGTGTTGAAGATACTGCACTTGTTTCATTGCAGAAAAGCCTAGATCATAATCTTGACTTCAACTAGTCGTGCCACTTTGCTGGAACTAAGCATGAAGAGAGAAAAATCAGGACAGAGTGTAGATTTTTACCATGTAAAAATTATAATTGCACTATGAAAATGAGAGATGTAGATTTAATTTATTGAAAATTGACTTTCTCCCTTGATAAATAGAGGAGACTTATGGCAGCTAACCAGAGGTGTTTTATATTGCTGATGTTGTCTAAGGGGTGCGTTGATAAGGTATGACATGGCGTGGTCCCACAGTAAGATTAAAAACAAATAAACAAACAAACCACTACCATCTATTAAGCCCTTAATATGGGTCAGGAATACCCTAAGTGGTTCTTTTGCCTCTTCTCTTTAGTGGCCTCCCCCAGTGCATGTTGTTTATGCCTCTGTATCAGCAGTGCGTATCTAGTAAATTAAAGTTAACTGAATAAAAGATTATACGTTTGAGTGGCATATTTCATAAACAGCAAAGCATAAGAGAATGATATAACAGAATTGCTGAACAATGTAGAGAGGCTCAACATACGGTGTATTGAAATGAAGAAACAAATGAACAAACAGTGCCTTAAAATGTGTTCGGGCAATGATGACAGCTTTAAAAGAATGAAACGCTTCTAGGTGTAAATATTATTTCAGTTAAAACTACGTAGACTGTCACCATAGTGTATGATGTACCTTGAATGCATGAACAAAATCCCTGGATTTCTAAAGATGGGTTATATTCTAAAACTTGAAGCTTCCTAGATGATCAGTTGATCATCTAGTATTTTTGATGTGCAATTTATACCTCCCAATCAAAGGAACATGTAGTATAATAACTTTACCAAATGAACTTTACCATGTGGCTTCCTACTGTTTTCCTAGAGCTGGAAAGCCTTGTAAACCATGGTAGAATCAAGTATTAGTTTTTTCATGTGTAATAATTCAGATTTTTTTATATATTGTATTATTTACACAGAAATTAAATGTATAAAAATTTAAAGAGAAACTTTGTTCAACTATTTCTTTATGTGACTTAAAGATAGACCAGTTTGACATTTTGGTATTCTTTTTATTTTTTAAAATAGGACTCAAGAGAAGTACTGCTATGTGGGATAGAAAGAGCAAAGGTCTGACAGAAGCTGTCAGTTTAAATTCAAGTTCTGCCAATAGTTAAAAGTATTTAGACAAATCATATATCCCCTCATCTCTAGGATTTCAATTTTCTCATCTATAAAATGAAAAGGACTGTGGTAGAGACTCTTCTAGTTTAATTCCCTTTATTTCTAAGTAGATATTTGAATGCATAATGCATTTCTACAAATGATAATGAATCCAATCAAGACAGCATACTTTTAGGTTAAAACATAAATATGTTGGTCTAGTAGTGTTGACGTAAAAATGTAATGTTCTGTAGACTTTAAATTGTAAGCTTTTTATTAAATTATTAACTAATTTGTATGCTCCGCATTCGGAGATGCACTTGGCAATAGAAAACAGCAAACATTAGAAATCCATAAACTTAGAGGGAAGCAGGAATGATTTCTGAAACTATTGTCTCCTTTTTCAGTAATAAAAACCAAGATTGTTCCTAGTACCTTGAGGGTATCCTATGAGAAATAATTAAATATTCTGTGAAGAAAACTTTGAAGATAAAAAGCATCAGAAAATGAAAAAAAATATTTTTATTCTTTGACTGCCAACGATACTTTTCCCAAGTTCTCTTCTGCACTCAAAAACATTTACTACGCTTCTGTTGTCCAGTTCTCTCTTTGTAAACTCAATATTTTTATCTAGCTAACAGCTATTTATTCTTTAGGGCAAAACTATTTAGGTCAACAAAGGCTCAGCCAAGGAAACTGTGAAACAGCCAAATATTTCCAAATGTGTGGGCTGTCACTATCTTGGCTATTAATTCTTCCCAATATTTAAGAAAAAATGATTTCACTCTTGATATAATAATGGTACAAGAAAATTTTAAGCAAAATATAAAACAACAAAGGAAAAAAGCAAAATATTGCCCCTAATTTTATGATCTCAAAATAATCATCACTAGCTTCAGGTAAATATTATTCTAGATATTTCTCTATACCTCTATGCCAATACAAAGACATACACTCACCAACACACATACACACAGTAATAATTTCATAAAATGTGATCATATAAAAATGCTAGTTTTGCAGTATTAAATAAGTGGGAGGCCGTAAGTCTGAGGCGACCAATCAAGTATACCTGCCAGAGCCATTGTGCCCACTGCTCTCTCCCAGCAACCAGAGGTCATGGGTGAGTTCTCTCTCAGATTTGAAATCTTGTTTGTATTATGATCGCTCCACAATTATTTGAGCAACTCTTTCACTGTACAGTGTTTGGAATTGTATTAAGTTTGACAAATAATTGAAATGTGTCCAGTTAGAGGCCTTAAATAGGTATCTTTTGAAAAATGGGTTTTTTATAAATCTAAGAAGTTTGGGACTTCAGGAGTCTGGGACTCCACTTTCTGGGATACCAGCTCATTTTATGTACACAAATGATGGGCTCAGAACCTGTGTATTTTGGAAAAATGGGTTAACCTTACTAAGGACAACTTAGAATTATAGCAGCCACAGTGGTGAAGTTTTAACCTAGATAAAATTGTTCACTTGCAAAGGAAAGAATCCAAAAAAGTAGGCCTCTACTCAGCCCCCTTGGATGAAGGAGGCTACTGTACATTTCTGGCATTAGCTGGATGATTTTATTCAGTTGACATCTTCAGTGTATAATTTCTGATTGTACAGAATCTTTCCCATGCAGGAAGGCTTATGCTGTAACATCAGCCAAAAAATTATTAGAAAATGTGTTTTTTTTTTAACTGAATTTACTGGATAGCCTTGGTCAAAGGTCTTACCAGTTGACAGCAATCAGATCTATCCTACTGGAAAATACAGATTGCCCGTTTATGAAATAGTTACTGGAAGACCTATGCCCCTAATAAGAGTACCTCATGAATTTCCTGCTCTTATAAACGCTGATGTTATTCGGCATTGCAAGGCTTTAATGCATGATACAAAAGTATATTTTCACTAGGTAAAAGAAGTCCTTTGTTACCCACCAACTGATGGCAACCAGATCTTTCATGATTTGGAATCCACAGTTTGGGTCTTTTGGAAATTATGCCAGAGAAAGACTGCCCTTGAGCCCCATGGAAAGGAATCGCATCAAGCTCTTCTCATTACCCATGCTGCAGCACGATTTCAGGGCCTTGCGTTTTAGATCCACATCTCTCAACTCGAGAGGGTCCTTCCAGACTCTTGGGACTATACACCCATTGCAGACCTCAAGGTAAAGCTGACCAGGCAAGTTTTTCACCAGAAGGAGACAGCATCCTAAATGTGGACAGCTTTCCCGAGATCAAGGATCAAAACTTCTCCTCTCTGTCACCACGAAACCTTTTCCTGCTTTCCTCTTTTTCCTGTGTTTCTTTTTTTGTTTATACATGGCAGGATAATGTGCTAATTAAGATAGTTTCTGCAAGGAATTTAACTGAAGATCAGAATGCCATGTTGAACCTAAATCTTTTCATGATCTTTAGAGATTCTCTGTTTCACCCTGTAACAAATTTCCAAGTATGATTTGTTCAAATTGCACATCTTGTGCTTTCTATAGGTTAGGTTTTTAGATACCTATATTGAGATTTCTTGTTTAAATAGTAGGCAAAACCTGTTTAAATAGTAGGCAAAACCTGTAGTGAGGGTTTTACAGTTAAATTATGCCAGAAATTAAACAAGAAAACCAAAAGAAAGATAATTCAACAGTTTATAGACAAATTTATAACCCTAATCTCTTAATTGTTGGTAACCTCCAACCATGCAATTATCCAGTAAAGGAACCTTGAATAAATATTACTAGTGCTTTCCTACTGGTGACCTTTAACACACAAAGCACCACATAGGGACCTTTTTGTTTTGTCCCTCCAGGTTATATTTTTATCTTTGAAATATTTAGCAATAAACTAGATACATATGTATCTTCATATCTCAATAAGTGGAAAATAGGGACAATGTGGATTAGGGATTCTAATGGTACCACCATTGCTCCATAACCAATTGGAAATTGAACATTGGTTTATACCTCTTAATTTACACTATGGAATAAAGAGGAATTTATCAGCAGGCATAAATTCCTTAAATGGGCATCTTTTAGTAGAATATTCCTTTTCTGGCTTGACAAAAATGTGTTAGGTTATAATTAGAAATCTGTCTCAAACATTAGCTACTATAGCTGACCTTATTGCAAAGGCTATAGTTGCCCAGCAAACTTCTTTATTTTATTATTATTATTTTTTTTTGCTGAAGTTCTTTTAGATAACTGGATTGCTTTTGACAATCTGTTGGCTGTACAGGGGGAATATATGTGATACCTAACATCTCTTTTTGCAGTTGGATAAATATGTCTGGTATGGTAGAAACCCAGTTGTAAGAAATCAGCAAACTAGTTTGTTAAAACAAGTAGATTCCTCTTCTGAATCATTTTTTGATTTACTTGACATTAATTGGTTTGGTTTATAGAGACTCCTGTTAAGGAGTACACTTCAATCTCTTGGTACTACCCTCCTAACAATCATCATAGTAGTCTTCCTTGTGCTGTTTCCACTCAAGAGAATTAAATGCTTGTATGCAACCATCCCCTGTGCATCAACAGTCTTACGCTGGTTAGAGCAACAAAAATATAAAGAGAACATAAAGAATCATTTGACTGATCTGATGTTGTGACATATAAATTTCATATTGAGTCCAAAAAGTCTGTTATATTGGTGACAGGGAGAGTGGCATCAGCATTCAATGTTTTGTTCAACCTCAAAATTGAGAGGTTGATCAAAAGGAGGGAATTATTAAATTAAATAAGCAGGAGGCCATAAGCCTGAGGGTATCTCTGTAGTTTGAATTCGTATGTAACAAATCATAACCTAACTTAGTATGTAAACAATTTAAAATCTAATTTAGGAGTTTAACCAACATCTGAGTTACAGCACATCACAAGCAACCAGGTTTCCACCAATCATAGGCCACCAACTTACCACACCATGCCCAAATAAGGCATATGCCTACCTGTAGCCAATCAGGTGATTTCTCTGCATTGCTTCTGTGTCTGACCTATAATAGCTCACTGCTCATATTGCTGGGTGGAGCTCTCTGAACCCCCAATGGTTCAGGGTGATGCCTAATTCATGAATCATTCTTTGTTCAAATAAACTCTGCTAAATTTAATTTGTCTAAAGTTTTTTTTTAACAGCAGTATTAAAATTAACTAATGTTTTAACACAAAGAAAAAATTAAATAAATGAATTATTGCATTTGGATAAATATTTATTACTAGAGGAGTTTATGAGTTTAAAGAGTTTAAAGATCCCACGAAAGTTAAGAAACAAGAGTATAAAAGCCTCAAGGTAATAGCAAAACACTAAATTTAATTTTTATATAGTATTATGTGACCTCCTGCTTATGTTAAAATAAAAAAGTAAGTGCTCATATTGCTTCCAACTCCCCTTATTTGGCCTGCAGGTCGGTCATTTATTTATTTATTTATTTATTTATTTATTTATTTATTTATTTTTGAGACAGAGTCTCACTCTGTTGCTCAGGTTTTTCTTATTTATATTATTTGCTTTACTTGTCCAATATTTTAAAGCATTCTTTTTCTATAATATAAATCTCATTGATGTTTAGTTTTATTTTTCCTGCATTTAGCTGGATTCAGTACCCATCAAACACCACAGTCTACCATTGCTTTTGGCAATCTTTTGTTTGATTTATCTTTTGATTGATTGGAATTTTTCCTTTTCTGGAAGGACTTGTAGGTGTTACAATCAAGGCCTTCTTAAATGTTTCAGTCTGCAATTTTATTTCTTTTGTTACCTGAGGAAATTTTTTATATTATGTCTTTAAACATATTTTCTGTGCCATTTGTTGAGTGTGCCACACCACCTGTACTGATTGATTTCCTTGACCCAGATAATCTTTTCCTTCCACATGTATCGTGTTTTCTCTACTTGATTAAACTCTTAGTCCATTTCCTTTACATGCACTTGATTATCTCATGCCTTTTTCTATGTCTGTGGTTTGATGTTTATAATTTATTTATTGGTGTGCAAATGGCATTTGGACTCTCTGTTTGTTTTCCTGGCTCTGGAGTTTCTCTTCTCATTTTATTTCATTGTTTATCTTAGCTTTGTGCTCTTACATTATTGAATTTATGTTCTTATTAAGTTCATTTATAGCATGATGTATTTGTGGAGAATAATCTTTTCACTGAGTTTGCTTGATTATTTATTTTCCCAAATAAATTTTTCATCTGGCTTTTGTATGCCATTATCTCCTCTGGCATTTTTTTCTTTATTTTTCTTTTGATGTCATTTATGTGTGTGCAGTTACTTCATTTAGCTTAGGCTAAATAGGAGCAATTCTAGACAGACCTTCTATCAGATCTGATTTAGATATTGGGTTGTTGCAATTTGCCTTCAACTATTATATCTGAGAATTCCTTCTCCCTATGAGCTGTGGAATGAGATTTCTAGCCATTTTTTCAGAGCCTACTGATGGAGAAGGCAGAGGATAAAGGTGACCTTGTTAGGACTCAGAAGCAACCTATCTGGGATCACCTGGCCTCTGTTTTTTGATCTAAGATTTTGTCCTGTGTCTAATTGGAGTAGTACCCTTAGTCCTGTGGCAGTATTCCCTGGGGTTTCGGATATTTTCCCAATTCAGGTTGAAGCCCTGTATAAAATGCTGAGCCCAGAAGTTTCCTGCTGCGTTTGCTGAGCACCCAAGACCCAGTCTCTAATAATTTGGGCATTTGCTCTTGAGGATTTCATCACAACTCTTCCATAGTTGCTTACTTCTCTATAGATTATGTGCTGTTGGTGACACTGGTCAGAATTTGATTTTCTTCCTTCTACCAAGACAGCTTCTAAGGCCCTGGTTACCTGCTCTGCCATCCAGAATCATGTTTCTTTCCTTGATCATCATTTTTCAAAATTTATGTATAGAAGTTGGCCTTCTTTCTTTGTATGGTTGCTAATGGTGAATTTTAAATTTTTGTTTTTTGTGTATTGTGCATGTCATCAACTTTTGGCAGCCAGCCAGTCTATAATCAGACTTCATTTTTCCATCTATAACTCAGGTCTCCATTTTTTTACATTTCGATTATCATTTAGGTTTCCGAATGTACTCATAAAAGCAAAGTACACTTTTTTCCTATTTCTATGAACTAAAGTTGGCTGCAGACCTTTATGCAAACCTCCAAGTAACCAGCCATTCCCCCTACCCTTACCTGTCCTGATAGAGCTTTTGTTTTCTGTGGTTTGCTGCTTTTTTACTTTTGGATTATGAAGTCTAGTCTTCCACCTTGGAATGTTGGCATCAAATATCAGATTACTATGCACATTAACTTTTCATAAACACCTGTCTGATTAATTTGGTTAAAATCTTAGGAAACTTTAATAACCTAGAACTTTACTGGGCCATGCCCTTAAATATTTACATACCTGTTGTGCAAGAAAGTCTATTCAATTCATGGTATGAATTCCACTTGATTGAATTCATAATTAAAATTGAGATTTGATTTGCTATTTTTAATTATCCTTATTTATGACATTATTATCTTTCAATGTTTTGGAATGGTGATACTATTTGCATTTTTAACTTTTTAAGGACCAATTTAAACAATGATAAAAATGTTCTTTTCTTAGATGACATTCAGTTTCTATGGTCTACTAAGTTCAGAAGAGAGGAATTTTTAGATAAAAACAATTTCTATTCTATTTAAGAGTAGAAGGAGTGGCCCACAGTTATTTTTTAACTAGTAGTTCTAGTTTGGGCTAAATTTACACTTTCACTTTTGAGGTTTTGTCACTTATATTCAGATTACATAAAAAAATAAGAGTTATAACTCAAACGTGCTTTGTGTTTTTGTTTGTTTACCTGTAGTACCGAGAGTACCAGGGCTTAGGGGTATTCACATACTGATACACACTCAAAGAAATAGATTATGAAGCAAAATAGAGGTTTGGATTCAGTTCATTATATGTTAGAGGAACTGAAATTTAAGACAGGGTGTAATAAAATACTTTCATTGCTGGCCTGGCACAGTGGCTCATGCCTGTGATCCTAGCACTCTGGGAGGCTGAGGCGGGAGGATTGCTTGAGGTCAGGGATTTGAGACCAGCCTGAGCAAGAGTGAGACCCCATCTTTACTAAAAATAGAAAAATTAGCCAGGTGTTGTGACACATGTCTGTAGTCCCAGCTACTCAGAAGGCTGAGGCAGGAGGATCACTTGAGCCCAGGAGTTTGGGGTTGCTGTGAGCTATGATGGCATCACTGTACTCTATCCCAGACAACAGAGCGAGATTCTGTCTCCAAAAAAAAAAAAAAAAAAAGAAAGAAAGAAAAATGCTTTCATTTCTTTGGGGAGGAGAATATGGGTATGTAATTTCTCCCCTCATACATTTCTATCTACAAAAAAATCATAGATAATTACGAGGAAATAAATAGCACACATGATATCTTTAAATGTTAATGGTTTATGTACTTCATTAAAGTAGGTACAAAGCCCTCCTCTTTACTTCTGCTGTTGTAGAATCTATGTGGATGGAACAGGACAAGACTGACAGCCACATTCCCACCCAACTCTACCTGCCTCATGCTACACTCTCATTAGCCATTGACATTTCTCTCCCTGTTGTACTTGGATCACTCATCTCTCACAGGTGTTTCTTCCATCTTTCTCTTTGTAATTAGCAATCTCTCACACTTCTGCTTCCCGCATTTCTCAATAACCCCATTTCTGTACTTGCTCACATTAAGAACTCATTTCCTTTTTCTGTTATTATATGTATCGTTTTTTCCTATCATTAGCACTTTTACACAGCAGTTTAATTCTTTCAAGTTCAAGTTTAACAATATTGAAAGTTGCTATTTACCCAGTTAATACATATCCTATGTGGCTATTCTATATTCAGTATATAACTATTGACATTTTATTTTCTTCCCTGATATCTTTCAAAGCTTGAGCAAATAAAGATGTTCCTCCTTTCAGCTCTATTAGGTCAGGATGTGTCTAAATATTTATAGTTAAAAAGCTTGCAGTGAAACCACAGTTTCTTAATCTTTTCCATGACCTAGGAATGCGATTTTAAGAGTGAAGTCACTCCCTGAGCACTCTCTTAAACCTTTATGTAACAAGACGGGAAAGAAAACAGCAGCAGTTATGTTGTGAGAGAAAAAAAGAATCCTTATTATGAATGAATTTAATCCGTTTATATTAACTTCTATTCAGATTTTTTTTCTTTTTTTTTTTTATTGGGGGAAAACTACAAAGCATTTACAGTACAATGTTTACAGTCACACTTTGTAGTGAACTGATTTCCCAAAATATATTACCACTCGAGTTGACTTATCTTGTTACATTCAAAAATCTACTCTGTCAAAGTAGTCCATA
>CAUYRT010033462.1:0-20758 GCA_963574885.1 Lepilemur ruficaudatus | reverse complement strand
CTTACAAGTCGATAATAAAAAGACAATTTGATTAAATGAGCCAAGGATTTGAACAAACATTTCTCAAAAAAAAAAAAAAGATACACAAATAGCCAATAAGCACATGAAAAGATACTCAACATCATGAGCCATCAGGAAAACAAAAAGAAAAACTCCAATAAGCTAACACTTCACACTCACTATGATTGTGATAAACATATACTCTTGGTGACAATGTGAAGGAACTGGAACCCTCATACACTGTTGATAAGAATGTAAAATGGAATAGCTACTTTGAAAGACAGTCTGACAGTTCCTCAAAAGGTTAAAACAGAGTTACCATGTGATTCAGCAATTTCACTGCTCAGTATATACTCAAGGGAAACGAAAACATATATCTAAACAAAAATGTATATGCAAATATTCTTAGTAGCATTATTTATAACAGCCAAAAAGCGGAAACAACCCACTGGATCATGCAACATTTAGGACACTCTGCATAAATCTCCATGTTCTACCACAGGATAATAATAAGAGGTGTGAAAATGCCACCTATCGCTTCCAGCAACATTTCTAAAGCATACGTTAATTATTCTAAACTTAGAATCTTTTTGTGTTAGAATTTTTTTAAATGAAATGTATGTTAACAGTTATTATACTTTCAAAATACATTTTCTGATCCCTCCAAAAAACTAATAAATTTTTATGCACACTAAAAACATACCTAATTTTATTTGAATTTTTTTTTCATTTTAAACTGGAATTTGTATTTTAATTCTATTTTTTCATTGAAAGCACTTACAATGATTACTATATGCCAGGCACAAATATTCATATCATTTTACAAATATTTAACTTATTTACTTCTCACAACATGAGGCATGGACTATTATCCCCAGTTTACAGTGACGAAAGGGTTAAGTAAGTTCCTTGCCCAAGGTCACACCAACAGTACTTGGTGAAGCAGTCTGGTTGAAGAGCATGTGGTCTTACCCACTACACTGTGTTGCATCTCGTTATTGATTTCACAGCATCACAGAACATTAAATCTGAAAATCATTAAGACTTTTTTTGTCTGCTCATTCACAGATCACAAATTTGAGTGACCCAGGGGCTAGAAAGGACAATTACCACAAGCCTGAGTTAGTCAGACAAGAATAGAACCAGCTCTCACACCTACAACTTCATTAATAACCACATGTGTCACCTAACTTGTACACAGGTTCCACTTCTGTAAAATGGAGATAATATCCCCTACCTCATTATATTTATGATGTTTAGATCATGTTATGATGTTTATGATGAAACACAGAATATGAAGGGTCTTGCACATAAGACACTTTTTTTTAATGTTCTTTGTTTTCCTTCCTTTTGTGCCCCTTCCCTATACGCAAACTATTGCTAGGTACTGTACCTTAAAAGCCCTTTCTTAGATTATTTCACTTCAAAAATGCTCAGAGAGCCTCTGGCATCATCTGACAAGGAAGCTCATGGTATTGACTGCCACACTAAATGTGAGTTAGGTTTTTCCTAACTTATCCTTGGAATGCAATTCTAAAATAATGTCTTAATGCAGGAGTTGACAATCTTTTTCCCTAAAGGGCCAAAGAGTACATATTTTACACTTTGTAGGACATATGGTGTCTGTCACAACCACTCAGCTCTGCCACTGTAGCATGAAAGCTGGTATAGACAATATATAAAGAGTGGGTGTGGCTGTGTTCCAATGACATTGTACTTACAAAAACAGACAGTGAGACAAATTTAGGCCAGGGGCCAGAGCTTGCCAATCCTTATATTCCTGGATCAAATTTAGAATTATGCAAAGTCTTACTGTTTACATAGAGATTGAAACACTACAGCTGAAAAGTTGCTATCAGGCACTTAAATATTCTTTTCAATTCGCATAAAAATAAAATTATTACTTTATTTTCATTTCTCATTAATAAAGTATATGGTCTTTTACATATTAAACTGCCCTAATTAACTGATATAAATTTAGATCCATGAACCAGAAAAATTTCAAAAACACTTTAATAAATGACGGAGAATCGGTTCACTTATTAGAAAAGTATATCAGTTGGAAGACTGAACTGAATATGACCCTGGTAGTCAGTTACTTATCCTTCAAAAATGAAAGGTTTATTCATCATCAATATCACTGATTTGTTTGAAACAGCTCATAACAACTAACAATGATGCAGCCTTCATTTGGGAGATTTGCCATATAACACACTATGTCCTAGAATTTCTTAAAAATTTTAACAAACCTGCACATAAATAGATTCAATTTTCATATGACAAAGAAAGGACAGAAATACTATCTAATTTTGTCCCTCTTAAAAAAAAAAAAAAAGAAAAAAAAAACCTGAAGTGCTGCCGGCTTCCTCAAAATCAATATTTCCAAGGTGCAGGACACCTGCTACTACCCGGAAGAGATCAAGCTTTTCTTCATCATCCAAACCAATTTTTTTCATGGCCGTGCACATTCTAATAAAATCTCCATGGTCATCTAACAGAGGATCTTTCAAGGAACCTGCCTTAAGACACTACAAAACAGAAAGACATCAATTAACTGATCTTTACATTATTTAAGTAGACTAAAACAACTACAATAGGTCCATTAATGCACTATATAACATGCAAAAATAAAATCTGTCAATGGAAAAACTTTAGCATTCTAACATTCAAAACCTGAATGACTAGGTAAAGTGTTCATAGGATCTCTCTGTACTATTTCTTACTACATGTGAATCTACAATTACCTCAATAAAATTTTCAATTAAAAGAATGAAATTAGATGTTTTTCAATTAAATTACAATTTTCACTATAAAGTATTATAATGCTAGGATATTCTATAAAGATATAAAGTGAGGAGGGAGTATCAGTAGTTGAAAAGAATTAACATCCACAGATCAAAAAGAGCTGAGGGGCTGGGTGTGTTGGCTCACACCTATAATCCTAGCACTTTGGGAGGCCAGGGTGGGAGGATCAATTGAGGTTAGAAGTTCAAGACTAGACTGAGCAAGAGCCAGACCCTGTCTTTACTAAAAAAATAGAAAGAAATTAGCAGGGCAACTATAATAGAAAAATTAACAGGGCATGGTGGTGCACGCCTGTAGTCCTAGCTACATGGGAGGCTGAGGCAAGAGGATCACTCGACCCCAGGAGTTTGAGGTTGCCGTGAGTTGGGCTGATGCCACGGCACTCTAGCCCGGGCAACAGAGTGAGACTCTGTCTCAAAACACAACAAAACAAAAACCTGAGGTAGTGATGAATATGTTAATTAATCTGATTTAATTATTCCACAATGTATACATATTATCAAGACATTACATTGTTCCCCAATGTGTTATATAAATATATATCATTTTTATTTGCCAATTAAAAATAAAGGAAAAAAACAGGTAAAAATTGTAATAAAAATTTAAATCTGACAATTAGCATGATACTTCTTTAGATTAACTATCATCAATTTCACCAATATTAAATAGTAGTAAATAGTGGACAGATTGATATAATTTTCATGGCCTGAGAATTATTTTTTTAACCTTTCTATGTAAGTATACTTGAGGTAAAGTATATTAATAAGCATTATGCTTACTCTAAGAATTTATGTAATGACTTAAAATATTTCAAAAATAAATGAAGAGAAAATTTGTTTTCTCTCCTAAAAGAACTTGCATCTAAAGTATTCATTTGTTAGAGCTTATAACAAACTCTGAAAAAAGAAGAAAATCAGGCCTGCAGAAATTAGAAGGAGAAACATAAAAGTTACTGGACACGGAAAGATTAAACTAGAAATTTTCCAGAACATGAGCATGAAGTGAAGTTAAAACATCAGGTAACATAGCATCAGAATTAATTGGTCATTAAAGATGCCTCTAGAAGATGTTTTTTTTCTCACAGTAAACAAATACTTTCCAGCTAAAGTTGTAACTGTCCTTCCACAAAAATTCTTTAAAATGTTCAATTATGTGTGTACGCAATTTCTGGAAAAAGTCTAGATAATGAAATTCAATTTTATTCTTCAAAGAAGCAAAGAAAACAATCACATGCAGCCAAACTTAACAGAAAACACACGTCATGCAGAATTTTTAGTCTTGCAATTGAATGCTTGCTTCATTTAAAAACTGTTACTAATCAAAAGTTAATGAACATATTCGCTATATGGCAGACTAAAAATACTGCATTTTTCTAAAACTTACACACAGCTTAAAGACATTCCAATATAATTAGGCAAAGCGTTTAATTAGTCAAAATGATCACCTCATCCTCCTGATAAAGAAGACATAAAAAGTAATTTAAACATATTAATCCATTGTTCACTTAAACAAACACACATACACACCCTCTCTCAAAAATGTGAATAAGTCCTAACAAAGTATACTGACTCTAGAATCGGAGAGAGTATAATTTTCTTCTTTGGAGAGTAAATACCGTTCTTTGAGAGTAAAGTCCAGTTTTCTTTCTTCTCTACTCAGTTTTTTCTATGCCAAAAGATCAAATTTATAGTCTTTTTTTCTTCCTTTAGGACAGCTACAATGTCCCACTAGGAAATGCTTCCAGTATCTTAGTGGAAAGAATACTTTTATATTTTGACATCTTAGAAAAATATAGTCTCAGCAAGACAAAGGAAGATACCATAAATATTAATGTTGCTTCTTAAAGTTCCAACCAGGACTGTAACGTAAAGTTTATGATTTATAATTTGGAAATCTATATCTAAAATAATACTTAAAATGTCAAATTAAACAAAAATTATAGACTCATCTGAGAGTTTGAAATAATGGGAAATTTTATTTGCTTTCTGTTCCTTTATATGAATATATTAAAGATGTAATTCATCTCACCCATTTTAAGAGGAGTCAAAAATATCTGGCTCTTCATGTAGGAGCATTGAAAACTGACTATAATAAAACCTTGTTCAATTAAATACTCTATATAAATCTTTTAATGAAATTAACAAAGGCAATATTAACTAGTCCCTATCATTAATCTTTATTTGGTATTTCAAAATTTAAGCATCTTGAGTAAACACAACTTAATATAACTTATTAAACATTGCACATTAAAATGTATAATGGTTATAAAATTTTAGATTAAGGATTTAATGTTTTTAAAATAATGCTTAATGGTATAATTATATCTAATTACTCCTAGAAATATAATAATTTAGTGCGATCAGTAAACAAAAGTTTTCATATGATAGTAATATTATATTTTAAAGAAAAATACAATAATATATAAGCATCCTTTCACAAGAATGCTTAATCTGTTTATTGTCTACATCAAAGCTTACTTCAGGCTTGGAAGTAGACAGTAAATTACAAAAGACATATACGTAATTCCAACTGAGCAGTATGAGCTAAGTTTTAAAAATGCTAGAAGAGAACAATTCTTAGTCAATTTAGTACCTTCATACTTGGAAACAGAGTGAGAGGAGAGCAGTACACTGAGGCCCAGCCAAGAAGAACCAGAACCTGTTGCTTGTGTAGACACCAGCAAAGGTAGTAAGCATTGCACCGAGACAGAGACTTGAATGAGTATTTAAAATACAAACCTAAAAGCAAGAAATCTTCTTTGGACTCCAAAATAAAAAATTATCTTTCAGCATGTTTTTTTTTTTTTCCTTGCATTAAAGATTTTTAAGAAAAAAAGTCTACTATACCTCAGGACTTTTGCGGTTCTGTAAAATCTGTTTGTCAGTTTCTTTGTTAGCAAAGTATCTCGTGCAGCCTCGGTTTAAATACTATGACAAAAAAATTTTAAACATAATTAGCATATGTGACCTACAGAGAAATAATACAGAAGAAAACACAACTTATCAAATAGTGCTAAACATAAAGAATTTCTAAATATAACTTGAATAATGTTTAATCTCTTAATTAAAACAATACTTCTGTATTTTGTAGACATTTTATTCCTACTAATTGAACCAGAGATATTAAAATTCCTAATCACTGAAAGCAGATGAAATGATTAAAATAAAAATCAATACCATAAAGTTTTCCTATTTTTTAAAGGGCAACAATTTTACATCTTCTCAGTATCAAATATCTTTTTAAAAAGATAATCCAAAAAATAAGTATTAGAGATAATGAAAACTCACCTTCCTACTTAATATGAAGTGTCTCAAATAAGGACCCATACTGTGGTTTAATACTTCAAGTAATATTTTAAATTCTGAATAATTAAGAAACATTATCCTTGATTTTCTTAATTTCTGATTTTTAGAGTCACTTCCTCAAAACATGCCTTTCCCATTTACTGACGGTTAACAATGACTAAACAGAAATTACAATACTCACTTTATGAATCAAATAATTTCAGCTTTTCTTATCTCAATGATTTACTTTGCTTCCCAGAGCCTTCTAAAAGCTAAGTGTTTTCAAAACACAGAAGGGAAGCAGAAGAAATTAACACAGTGGTCTCAGAGAGAATCTATTACCCACAATTAGGAGGAAGTCAGGAAGGAAGTACACAGATAACAGGATGGAAAATTTTTTAAATGTCTAGATCAGGTCATGATTCCACTGTATCATGGCATGAATTCCAAAATTAAATATAGTACATCATATATACACTGAGAAGAAATTTATAGTATATTTGAATGATTAAGGGATAAATTAATATATGAAATAATCAAATACATCTATCATTCCCCCTCCATTATAATGAAATACTAAAATACAGTAAAATGGACAATGATAAGCAGAGTTTTTCTTCTACCCTACAATCTTTGGGAAAAAAATAAAAGAGCAGGGAAAAGGGATGATGCTGGCATTTTCAATTGACTGTTTCAAAAAAGAGCTCTTTTACTTAGTAGGGTAAGAGGAGCTAACACATACGGAGACAAAACAAGCATTTTCTTTGCTACCAAGTGTTTTATCTCCCCACTCCTCCTGCTTTGTCAAATATTTAGCTTTTGGTCAGCTGGACTTAATATTAAAACCTAGAAAAGATACTTCTTTCTTCCAACTTTTATATAACTAGAAACACTATAGCTATTCCTGCCACCCATTCTCATTCTATCCAAGCTTTCTTTAAATTGAAGGATCTTCGTAAGACTACAGCAAATGCTTTCATAAAACATGTGCAAAAATATTTTTTTTTCAGGTATGTAATCAAGTAATACTTCTTTATTTAAAATCAAATGGGTTGTGTGGGTATAAAACCATAAAACACAGCACCATACTCTGAACAATGGCTTTCAAATTTTTTGGACACAATTCAAAATAAGATTATACAATGACTCAGGACATATATGATAATATATACAGATATAAAAGTTTCACAAAACTAAACATGATATACTCTGATATTTTCTATACTATTTCATTTTATTTAATGCTAGTAAGAACCATTAAATTGATTTCATGACCTACAAACGATGAGAGCTATATCCTTATAGCACTAAAAATAACTCTCAACCTAGAATGTATTGTTGTTTTTTTTCTCTTTTTGAGACAGAGTCTCACTCTGTTGCCCGGGCTAGAGTGCCATGGTGTCAGCCTAGCAACCTCAAACTCCTGGGTTCAAGCAATCCTTCTGCCTCAGCCTCCTGAGTAGCTGGGACTACAGGCATGTGCCACCATGCCTGGCTATTTTCTGTGCATATTTTTAGTTGTCCAGCTAATTTCTTTCTATTTTTAGTAGAGATGGGGTCTCATTCTTGCTCAGGCTGGTCTCAAACTCCTGAGCTCAAACGATCCACCTGCCTTGGCCTCCCAGAGTGCTAGGATTACAAGTGTGAGCCACTGCGCCCGGCCTCAACCTAGAATTTAAATGCAACTAAATGTTGTTTGAAGGATGATCACGTTTCAGACATACAGGAGAGTTTACCACCCTTTATGTCTGAACCATGATCATCTTGGTTAAAAAAAAAATCAGAATGGAAGTGTGCAATACAAGAAATAATGAAAATGGTGAATCAAATTGGTTAATTTGATTACCTATGGCTTAACAAAATAATTTTTTCAAGTTACAAAAAAACTGAGATTTTTTTATGTGATATGTTAAAAAAAATAATACAGCTCATAAGAGACACCTATAAGACAAAACCATCCTTGAAATAAAAGGATGGAAAAATATTTACCAGGGAAATATAATCCTGAAGAAAACTGTTATTAGCAATAATAACACCAAGTTAATTACAATCAAGGCCCCAAAAAAATAAAGGATAGAGGGATATTCAATAATAAAAGGAACAATTCATCAATATAGTTATGATAATTTCCTAGAAGTTACGCTAAAAGTTATATCACAACCTCTCAATTAATAAAGCAAAAACTTTACAAAGAAAAATTAACAAATCAACAGGTATAAATGGAAGACTTTAACACATCCCTATCAGATACCAAAGAAGCAAGCAGAAAAGTTAAGCTATAAATGTTTGAATTGTAAAATAACAAAGGTACAAATAATCATTATTAGAAATGAAAAAGGGGGCATAACACAAGTTACAAGGAGGAAAAGTAAGACATTTTCAGGCTTCCAGTAGTAACTAGGCTAACACAGCAATTCTGTCTGTACTTCTTATCTTCTTTAGTGAAGTATCTGTTCAAATCTTTTTGCTTGTTTTAAAAAAACTCTTTGGCATCTTATTATTGAGTGTAAGAGTTCTTCATACAATTCCTTTATCAAGATACTTGTTTTACAGATTTCTGTACGTCCTCCAGTTTAACTGGTTGAAAGGGAGGAGGCAGAGACAAATTATGTCTCTACACAAATTTGGGAAGTGATGTGGGTTTCTTTTTTCTTTAACTTCTATATCCAATGGCAGCAAGCGGGTTTTAAATTATCTTCTAAAAAGAAATTTTAATTTGAGAGTCAAAATCCCTTACCACACCACATTGAAATGGGTCATAAACCTAAATGAAAGAGATAAAACCAGAAAATTTCTGGAATATAACAGGAGAAAATCTTAGTGCAGTTTGGTTAAGCAAAGATTAAACAGGACATAAAAACATGAAATGAGAAATAAAAAGTGACGAATTGGGTCTCAGGAAAATTTAAAACATTTGTTTTTCAGAAAATACTGGTAAGAAAATCAAAGGGCACCATGAGCAGCAAAGTGTCCAGTGACACTTGCCAAGTGCCAGAGTGTTTTGCAAATCTCTGAGCTGCAGATCTCACTGAAGAACCACGACCCTAAGCAGGACAGTCAGTTCCTGGGTACTATCAGGCTTAAGTCCACTCTATGCCTTGACTCCTCCGTATGTGTCCTGGGGTACCAACTGCACTGTGACAAGGCCAGGGCTATGGATATCCCCCACATGGACATCCAGGCGCTGAAGAAACTCAACAAAAATAAAAGCCAGTCAAGAAGATGAACGAGAAGTGTGACGATTTTTTGGCCTCAGAGTCTCTGATCAAGCAGAGGTAAGGTCCACAATCAAGTTCCAGATGAAGGTGCTGGGTCCGTCAGTGGCTGTTGGCCATGTGAAAATGACAGATGATGAGCTTGTGTACAACCACTAGGCCGACTGTTTTGTGTCATTGCTCAAGAATCGGCTTTATACATCAAGAGCACAATGGACTTTTGAACTGCCCTCAACTTTTCCAATGTATGGATGAAACATAAATTTAGCCAGAGTCCCATTTAGGAACCCATGGTTTGTTTAGAGTCGTTGACTCTTATCAACAGTGCTCACTGAATGAACGTCTTTTGTTTAATCCATATACTGGAACCATGTCTGAGATATTTGTTTTAGAGTGGATGTACTAGGCCAAAGGATAGGTCCTTTAAAATTTTTAGAGCTAGCAAGACATTAATATTCATAGAAGTGGTATCAATTACACCCTCATGAGCAATGTGTGAATTGGCCACAGCCTATCCCACAGTGTCAGCAAAATATTTGTTTTGTGTCATTGGTATCTTACTTTGGTTTAATTTTGACTTCAATGCTTCTTATCATTAACTTTCCTTTTTGGGTGAATTATCATCTTGTATCTTTTGCCAATTTTCCTATTGGACTGTTGATGTTTTCTTCTTGATTTATAGGAACCATTAATACATTAAAGAAATGACCACTTTTCCTGTGACTGGAGTTACAAAATTTTCCTCCCATTTTGCTAGTTATTAGGATGGCTTATTCTTGTAATTGAATTAATTAATGCTTTTCTTTCATTAGTTTTAAGTTTTTTGTCATTATAGACACTTTCCATTTTTTGTGAATATAATTACATACTCTTTTTTTCATTAAAAATTGATCCATCGGGAATTTATTTTAGTGTAACGTAAGAGGTTAAGAATTAGTGACGCTGAGTGCTTGCTGTCAAAACCAAAAACTGTGCAACCCTTCCATCATGACATGAAACCGCAACTGAAACACGGCTGCTCAGTCAAGGATTATGTTTTCTAGTCCCCTTTGTTTCCTTGTGTGGCCACGTAACCAGCAATCAGCTGCAGATTATAAGTGGAAGTGATGTGTGTCACTTCCGGGCCAAGACCTTTAAGAAATTCTCTGTCCCACCCCATCACCTAGACACAGGAAGGAGAGAAGCCCCTTCGCACCGTGGTACATACATTGGCAGAAACCTGGGTTCCTGAATCATCACCGTCAAGGTAGCTAGTATTCACTGACCAGGAACATTTATAGTAACTGTTACACGAGTGAGAAGTACATTTCTGTTGTTCTAAGCCCCTAAAAATGTTGAGGATTATTTATTCAAGTGGCTAGTATGGCTTTACTAACAAAGAATCTAATGAAGGTATAGGTGTCCCCAACCACTTGTGTCTGAGCACACTTCATAAAGTACCACGCCCACTGACATTGAAAGAGAGGTGTTAATTATGACACATAGCACTTGCAAAGGATCTGGAAGAAAGGTGGTTTATCAGTGGGCGATTTTCAGAGTTAACCACTGTTAAAGTGAGAATTCTATTCCATGTGCTTGTGTCATCCACATTACTAGACTAGACCGTGGCAGAAACTGCAAGAAAAAAGCAGAGGTATTGCAAACCAATCCAGGCTTATTTTAATTCAACCATGAGAATACTACTACTTGATATAAAATAAGACATCCAGAAAAAATTTAAAATAGGTGGTTTGCCAGGACAACAGGATAAAACAGTTTTGGCTGCGGGCAACAGAGTTAACAATTAATTGCATAGGAAACTTATCAGTGACATATATTAAGCAGAATAGCCCTTCATTTGTAAATATGAGTGGATAATAAAAGATTACATTTGAGGAATACATAAAGAAAGAGGAATATAAGTTTTTTTATAAAATACTTGAAGAACTAAACTACAAATATTTGGTAATTAAGCTGATGTTCAATTAAAAAATATTCATGCACGCATTATGCACTTTTTCTCTTTGCTGCCCAACAATAATCAGATATTAGAAATGTTTGAGCCTTTGAAAGACTATTTTGCAAATCAATGATATCTTAAAATGGATTTGAGCTGTTTTGTTAATGAGTCTTCTATTCCTTTTTGTTGCAATTTGTTCAAAACCACTTTTGAATCTCTAATCAAAGTATTCAATGAAGGGAACACAAAAGAAACTACAGTTTTGAAGCCTTTTGCAAACTGGAATTCCTGAAAACGAAGTTATTAAAAGAGAGCCACTGAAATTATCACTACGAAAATGAGGGGGAAATGAACAAATTAAATAGAGCTCAAACACTGCACATGATTTGGTTCTGAAATTTTACAATTGTGTTTTATACTTTCTCAATTTGTGAAAAGAATTTTTTGATGAGCTTCCATTTTTTTGGCACAAATTTATATTCTGCACTGGAAGAAATGAAACAGACAACCTATTATTTTGCAATATCTCCATTTAGTTTGGCAAAACACTCAATATAATGAGAAAGAGACCACTTACTTGATTAGTTTTGTCTTATAAAATATTTGTCTAAAATGATAATCTCAATGAAATAAAAAGACAGCAATGATGAAAATATTTGGACTGAAATATTTAAACATTTCAATACAAAAAAGCATAATTAATAAACTTTCACATGGTAAAATTTTCCTAAGCTTATCAGGAATCTTACTATATGCAGAAAGTATTTTTTCAATAAAATATGGGCTACACAAAGAGTCTACTTCAACAGAAGGTATCAACTATTCAAATTTATTAATAATGCAAACTTGTAGAATATTACAATTTTATGAACCAACTAAAACAACAAGAACATATTTGTAATTGAGTCCCAGAAGGAGAGGAGAGAGAGAATGTGGCAGAGAAACATTGGAAGAAATAAAGGCTGAAATATTTCCAAATGTGATGGAAATTATCAAGCCACAGATCCTACAGCTCAAATACATTGAAGGTTACATAGAAAAAACGTAATAGTCAAATTGCTGAAAACCAATAATAAGTGAAAATCTTAAAAGCAGCTAAAGAATAAAGGCACATAGGGAGGAAGAATGTAAGAATTACATTCATTAGAATTAGGGTGAACTCTAATGAAAGCATTGCATCAGGGAGACAATGCAATGTTCTTTCAAGTGCTGAAAGAACAAAATCTTTTCCACCTAGAATTCTATATCCAGTTAAAGTACTCTTTAAAAATGAGGAGAAAATAAAGGCATTGATTCCTGGGTCAAAGAAAAAATGACAAGAGAAAGAGAAATTTGTTTTGAAATGAATGATAATGAGCACCCATACAGATGCTCCTTGATTTAACAATGGGGTTATGTCCCCAGTGATAACCCCATTCAAAACTCAAAATGTTCTAACTCGAAATGCATTTAATACATCTAACCTACTAAACATCACAGGTCAGCCTACTTTAAATGTGCTCAGGACACTTATAGTAGCCTATAGTTGGGCAAAATCATCTAACACAAAGCCTATTTTAAAATAAAGTGTCAAATATCTCATGTAATTTGTGGTATTGTATTCCACACTGTAGAGTGTATTGTGTATGGGTTGTTTACTCTTGTGATCCCACAGCTGACTAGTTGTGGCTTGCTGCGACTGCCAAGTATCACGAGAGAGTATCATACCACCTGTCACTAGCCTGAAAAAGATCAAAATTCAACATTCGAAGTATGTTTTCTACTGAATGAGTATCACTTTCACACCATCAAAAAGTCAAAAAATTGTAAGTGGAACCAACATGAGTCAGGGACCATCTATATATAAACATTTGTGGATGTGGGTCCAGTAAAGATATTTTAATATAAGACTAATTAATTTTTCTCAGGATATTTTAAATAACATTTTAAAATGAAATTTCCAAGTCAAACAAACATGCCTTTAAGTTTATTTACTATTCTTTTTTTTTTTTTTTTTTTGAGACAGAGTCTTGCTCTGTTGGCCAGGCTAAAGTGCCATGGTGTCAGCCTAGCTCACAGCAACCTCAAACTCCTGGGCTCAAGCAATCCTCCTGCCTCAGCCTCCGGAGTAGCAGTTGGGACTACAGGCATGCACCACCACGCCCAGCTAATTTTTCCTATATATTTTTAGTTGTCCAATTAATTTCTTTCTATTTTTAGTAGAGACGGAGTCTTGCTCTTGCTCAGGTTGGTTTCGATCTCCTGACCTTGAGTGATCCGCCCGCCTCGGCCTCCCAGAGTGCTAGGATTACAGGCGTGAGCCACCACGCCCGGCCTATTGACTATTCTTAATAGTGCATTTTTTTGTTTTTAATCAGATAGGACTGCGGCAATCAGGAATTCTGTAACTGATCTTTGATTTTTTATTTTTTTTGCAGCATATCATGGGGGTACAAATGTTAGGGTTACATACATTGCCCTTGCCCCCCTCCCCCCTCGAGTCAGAGCCTCAAGCCTGACCATCCCCCAGACGGTGCACATCGCACTCATTATGTATGTATATATATCCATCCCCTCCTCCCCTCTCCCGTCTGCCCGACACTCGATAAATGTTGTTCCTGTGTGTCCACCTAGGTGTTGATCAGCTAGTACCAATTGGCTGGTGAGTACATGTGGTGCCTGTCCATCCATTCTTGGGATACTTCACTTAGAACGGGTTTCAGCTCCATCCAGGAAAATACAAGAGGTGCTATATCACCATTGCTTCTTATAGCTGAATAATACTCCATGGTGTACATATACCACATTTTATTAATCCACTCGTGAGATCTTTGATTTGTTAATGGATATTCAAATAAACCTTGGAAAAAGGGTTAAGAACACTGGAATAAAAATTAGGCCATGAGCAGCCCCAAATACCATAACAAGAAACATAATCTTAAAAAATGTCCTGAAGACGTACGCTTCAGCTACAGATAAAACAGACACCCCTATTATTGTTGAAATTGCACTTTGTAACACTGGGTAGCCTAGCTCATATAATGCCTGAATTGATTTTTTGTTTACGGAGGGCTGAGAACTGGAAACAAATGCATAGGAAATGTGTGCAGAAAAATCGAAAGAGAACCCTATACAAATGAGGAGATTAATCATGGATATGGAATCAAGATTGACCTTCCAGAATGCCATGAAACCCGTTACTCCTACAATCACAGAAGCAATAGCAAAAGTCACCCACAAGGAACACATTGGATGAGGAATTAACAATAAGGAAATAATGAACATAGCTGCTGATGCAATCATGACATTTCGAATAGTATTTTCTAATATTGCGGCATACTGATCAAAATATATGAATGCCTGGTTATACACCAGTAGGGGAATTTCACACTTTTCGGCGATGCTTCGTAATTGGAGTAACATCATCTTCTTATCGGTTGAGGAAGAAACATTTACAGTCTGAATGAAGCCCCGGGAACAAATGATTTCATTTGATGATGAAATATTAATATCATGCATAAAACCAGGAAAATAGTTTACAAAATCAGAAATACCGTTTACAAAAGCATTCTTATCATTAGGATCTTGTCCGCTACCTTTCATATATTGCACATACGCTGGTAACCAAAACTCTGTGAGATCTGCATCTATAAAGGAATTTTTTCCAAAATCTGTCATACATTTTTCTAATTTTTGCCTAACTTCTTCATCCCAGTAGTCAATACTTTTAGTAATGACAACCATAACCCTGGGACCATAGGCTGAAAAATAATATTCCTCTACATTAAAGTATGGTGTGATGTAGGAATCGTCACTTGCCAGATTTCGAAGGTCTAAACCTTCCTGCACACGGAAACATCCGTTTATACTACAGGCAAGGTACACAATGTATAGCACCACTACAAAAAACTTGGACAGAGTATGTGTGAGAAAAGGACCAAAATAGTCTCTAAAGAACGCATTCATTGGATGGACATCAGTTCCCTGTTCATCTACGACAGAACCAAACGGGAAACAGAACTTTTTTAATGAGGAACAATGCTGGTCAGGAGTCTCTGTCTGTTTCAACCAGCGTAGACAGGCTACTTCTCTTTTACCGTCCAGGGCCATAAATGCTCCAAAACAAGTGATGACATAAAGATAACAAAATAACAGGGTTGTTCCCGTATAGATGCAAAAGTATTGTACAGACCTGAAAGAGCTCATAACCCCTGTGTAGAAGGCCAGGACGTTGGTGATGGTGGTGATTGTAATGGACACTGCCACCTCTGAATAGACGTTGGACATCCGCTCTTGTATGCTTTCCGTGAGTCTGGTCTTCTGCCAGGCAGCAAGCATGATAAACATGTCATCAACTCCAACACCTGTGAAAAAGAAACAGAATCTTCACACATATTAACATCCATTAACAATTAAACAGATTGATTCAAACCATTTTCTTTCTCTATCTCTTAAGGTCTTATTTATTTTGCCCAATCTCTGCTTAGATGCTACCTTTTCTGCGATGCTTTCTCTGGTTGCCTCTGAATTCACAACAGAATTCATCACTCCTTCCTCTATAATAAGTCTCTGCTTTGTACATACACCTGTTAATTTGCACATAGCACAGTGTACGCCTAGTCTTCACTTAGGGTGCTTTCATGACGAAATCAGGAAACCTGGCTGCAACAGCATTAACAATGTATCATTTGTTTCACTAGATTGGCGAGAGATCATTTTCTCTCATAAGACATGTCATGCTAATGTACAGACACATCCAGCCAACCAACATTCTGTCACTTAAAATAGAAGCTGGATTTATGTGTTCCACAGTTAGCATCTGACTATGTGGTCCACGTAGTTTATGGTCCATACATAGGCACATGCACAAATGTAGTTTTTCTGCTAGTCTGTTTTTGATACCGAGAATGCTTATTATTCAAACTTCACCTGTCCAGGTTAAGGCATTATCTCATTACAATTCAACCACTCCTAAGATCAGAAGTATGTACCAAAGTAAATCTTTAAGAATTCTTTACATATCAATGCCTACTAGGTAATTAATTCCTTTGCTGAATGACATTTCAGATTGGTGGGGAATAGAGAGAACGAGAAAACATTTGAGGACTTTCAAGTCATCACTGAAGACTGGGGAAGGAGTATTACAAAGAAAGGGGACTACAAAGAGCAGCATGAGCATGTTGCAGATAAATTTCACCTCCCTCATACTTTCTACTAGACTTGACACTACTTCCATTCATATATGCCTTTGTTTTCATATGTATTGAAACAAAATTGGTACTTGGAACTGAAATGTTTATCTTCATTTCAGTTTTTTTCCCCACAGATTACATGCTCAAGTTAAGAGAATACTGGGAATTGCAACCTTGCCCCTAGTTCAGATGTTCTACGGATATGATCAAGGTAAAGGATCCAAATTGGTACAATTCTATGTAGCCTGTCACAGACTACACAGACTATGTTTTGTGGCACCCTTCTGCTGCCAACTCTGAGGATTCCAGTTGTGTTCATCACAACAAGAGGGAAGTATCAGAAGCACTAAGAGACCAAGAATAAACTCATTGGTATTTTTTAGGTATTTAAAAACTAATGTTAATATTTATAGAACTTTGTTCAGAAATTGTTCTCACACATTCCTTGCCTAAAGTTACTGAAATCACATACGCACACACATACACACACGTGTACACATGTGCATGTGCACACACTCCTGTGTACACATGTGCTATACAAAAATGGCTTACATTCAATCAATTACATATACCTTAACTCGAGTTATTTATGGGTGTGGGTCACTGAATGATTAAGTGTGAATGTGTATGAGGAAAGTGTGTCCTGAAAAGCCAGAATAAATAAGCTGATATTCAGTACACAGCAACCTACTGTTGCTTCCAAAAAACCAAATACTATTTCTTCCAAGGTGTTTACTTTCTAAAATATAAACACCTTTATTTCCAGAGGCTTACTGTAAAATATATTCTGAAATTACCAAAAATACAAAGAAAAATTGAAAACAACTCTAATTCTACCCTTCAGGGATAATCCCTGCTAACATTTTAATATATATCTGCCCAGAATTTGTTCTATGGAAATACATACATATAAATGTCTATTTTGAACATCTTGTTTTATAACCAGAAATTTTCATTTAATATTAAATATCTCCCTCTTTTAAAAGATTGAATATAATTCTCATGTCTTAATATGCTGTGTTTGATTTGACCAATCCCATATTGATATGGGATTAGGTTGTTTCTAATATTTTCCTATTCTAAATCATATCAAAATGAACATACTTATGCTAATTTTGAGCACTTGTCCAATTATTAGGACAAATTCCTGAAAATGGAATTGGTGGGTCCCTTTCTAAGTCTTGATTTGTTCCAAACTTGCATGAAAAGAAGTGTGTACCAATTTGCATGTTTCCCCAGCAGACCATGAGTGTCTACGTGCACACAGCCTTCCCAAAATCTTGCTGGTATTGATTAATAAAAAAAGATGTCCCCCTTTTGATTTAATTTACATCCTTTGATTAACTGAAAGGTCAATTTTTTTTCTTATACTGTCGTGTACCACATAATGATGTTTTGGTCAATAGCAGACCACATATATATTGGTGGTCCCATATAATGGAGCTGAAAAATTCCTATCGCCTATTATGTCATAGCCTTCATAACATCATAGCACAGATGAACACTCATGTGTTTGTGGTGATGCCGGTGTGAACAAACATGTTACTCTGCCAGTCATAGAAAAGTATAGCACGTACAATTATGTACAGTATACAATACTTGATAATAAACAACTGTTACTGGTTTATGTATTTACTATACTATACTTTTGATCGTTGAGAGTGTATTCCTTCTACTTATGGAAAAAAAGGTTAACCATAAAACAGCCTCAGGTAGTTCCTTCAGGAGGCATTCCAGAAGAGGCATCATTATCACAGGACATGACAGCTCCATGTGTCATTGCCCCTGGAGACACACCAGTCAGACAAGATGTGGATGATTCTGACTCTGGGTAGGCCTAGGCTAACGTGTGTGTTTGTATCTCAGTTTTTCACAAAAAAAAGTTTTAGAAGCTAAAAAAAAAAATCACCAAAAATAGAGAAAAGCTTATAGAATAAGGATATAAAGAAAATATTTTTGTACAGCTATCCAGTGTGTGTGTGTGTGTGTGTGTGTGTGTGTGAATAAGCTAAGTGTTATTATAAAAGTTTTAAAAAATTTAAAAGTTTAAAAAGTAAAATAGTTATAGTAAGCTAAGGTTAATTTATTGTTGAAGAAAGAAAAATATAATTTTTAAAAATAAATTTAGTGTCACCTAAGTGTACAGTGTTTACAAAGTCTACAGTAGTGTACAGTACGGTCCTAGGCCTTCACAGTCACTCACCACTCACTCACTGACTCACTCAAGCAACTTCCAGCCCTGCAAGCTCCATTCATGCCGTACAATATACAGGTATGCTATGTTTTTTATTCTTTATGCTGCTATTTTACTGTATCTTTTCTGTGTTTAGATACAAAAATACCTAGCACTGTGTTACAGTTGCCTACAGTATTTGGTATAGTAACATGCTGTGCAGGTTTGTAGCCTGGGAGCAATAGGCTGTACCATATAGCCTAGGTGTGTAGTAGGTTATATTACCATCTAGGTTTGTGTAAGGACACTCTATGATGTTTGCACAAAGACGAAGTTGCCTAATTATGCATTTCTCAGAACACTTGACATTAAGTGATACATGACCATATTTGTAGTGACTTGTATTTTGTTTTTTACATGAACTGCTGTTCAAATTCACTGTTTTTCCATTTGGGCTCCTAGACCTTTCCACCTCTAAAGATACACAGTTAAATTTGATTTTCCAGTTTCCAGACACTTCGTTTTGGATCTGTAGAGCTACAATTCTTTCCCTTATGTACACCATACCCCCACATGCACAATGTTTAACCTTACATTTTGTTTTACTCACCTAGAATAAGAAATGGTGCATTTGCAACTATCATCACAAACGGCACCCCCATGTGCAACAGCAGGCCAAAGCCACTCACCACTGCCAAGAAAGGAGAAATCACTCCAAAGACTGCAACCCATGTTTTGTTTCGTACACAGTCCAACCTGTAAATTTGGAGGGACAAAAATCATGGAATTTTTGGTGGTAGCATCTCTACTGAAATTCCATCCATCGGTAGCATTCTTGCCTTTGACACCCTCTGGGGCAGTAATTCAAAAACCTCTGGGGCAATAATTTCCACACTTGTCTGCTGGAGACCTTTAATTCCCAGGTACTATCCCAGACCAACTGGGGGGAAAAAAAAAAGGAACAGAAAAGTTGAGAATCTACCTAACTCTTCTAGGTAATTCTTATGCTACTAGCCAAGCACTAATTCGCCAATTAGCATTTCAGAACCACAAAGAATTACTAAGACACTGCAGATGGTTAATCCCACTGTGATCTTCAGAAGGATGTGAATGGAATGTAACAGGCAATGGAGGCCAAACTGTACTGGAGAAAGAAAACATAACCAGTTATCTTTTTATTTCCCTTTAACTCCAACTAGCCATAAACACAATACTAAATAGTTCCTGTATCTCAAAGCTAGTTCAATGCATGTTGTGGTTAACAAAGAGTATGAAAATCTTCTTTTAAATAATTTTCAGGATTCTTTTTTACTGGTGAAGTGGGCTCTGTCGAAAAATTGCTATTAATTTGGAAAAGAAAAAAGGAAATGTGCTACAGTTTGAATGACCCAACCTATGACTGTTTCGCCTCTCCAACCACCATGACATTACATTTTAAAATATCGGCAATGACCTCTAGTTTTAGATTTTACTTATCAGAAATTGCTCCGAACAAATGATTGGACACGTTAGTAGAGAAGAGAAACTAAGTTTGGGATTTAAGTCTAGGAAAGACAAGTGAAGAGCTGGAGCCACTGAAAACAGCAGAAACATGACCTGCAGGCAAGATCATTATTTAAATAGATAAAATTTCTTATTATTAACAAAATTGTGGCTCAACTTTACTTTTTTTCCAACCTGCTAGTCCTATTTATTAAATCCAGGGCCCCAATTTGACACATAAACACATATTAATTCCAGGGAAAAAGTAAATCGCTTTGTTATAATTTTGTTATAACACTTTCTTAAAACAACAATATTGGTTCATAGGAGTTTAAGTTAAGAAAGTAACAAAGATGAAATTTGAAACCAGAGAGATCAGTGAAGATAAGTTATATGTGACATGTTCATTCCAATTCTTTCTTCGCAGTTTTTGTGTTTTTTTAGGGGTGGATTTTTCAGGGGGTAGGGAATGAGGTATAGTATTCATTGTAGTAACTTTACTTTGACTAGCTGCTGTGCTGACTTTCTTTAAATGACTTTTCTTTTTCTTTTTTTTTTTTGAGACAGAGTCTCACTCTGCTGCCCAGGCTAGAGTGAGTGCCGTGGCATCAGCCTAGCTCACAGCAACCTCAAACTCCTGGGCTCAAGCAATCCTCTGCCTCAGCCTCCGGAGTAGCTGGGACTACAGG
>CAUYRT010033460.1:0-34733 GCA_963574885.1 Lepilemur ruficaudatus | reverse complement strand
TGAGAGCTCTCCCATGATAACAGCCTCTGATAAGTGAACCATTGAGTTCACACATTCTTTCAGGGCAAAACCCTGCAAACTCCTGTTTCTGTCTTTAATATGGCAATATTGGGCAACACAATAACTTAATGATCTTATGAGCCACATTTCATTAATTCTTCAATCATATTTCCCAACAAATTTCAAAAAAGTGTATTACTTGAAATGATTATTAAATAATGGTTTGAGGTTAAGAGGTTGCTTCCATGTGCTAATTAAAGCCGCTTCTCTGCTGGCATTTAGGCAGGAGTCAAGATGAGTCCTGTATTCCTGGAGTTAGGTAGTCCCTACATTGTCCTACATTGGCTAAAATGAGGGGAAAAAACAAACAAAAAACAAGGAAGAACCCTGTATGCTTGAGGTAAGCTCAACCCTTTCTTGGCCTATGGGTCTCTGTTGACTGGAGTTAATAGGGATTCTAGGTGCTCTCTGACTGCTCAGATTAAGGTTGCTCCTCTATGGAATTTGTTACATTCATGAGTAAGATTAAAAAGGGTACCTCCAAACACTACATGTTTCTGGTAAGGAACCTATTTGTCCTCTACCTCCATATATTTACTCACAGCCCCCCACTCCCACACAAACTATCAGCATTGAGAATATTGGGACTGATCTAATCAATGTTCTTAATTTCCTTTTGTCATCACAAGATATCTAGGTAATTCCTTGTCCTCACCAACTCTAATCTTCATATCCTTCTATCTATCCCTTTTCTGATTCCATTTTCTATCTCTTCCCAACCACCTTCCTTTGAGTCTTCTTGAGTTCATGGTAAGTCGTCAGCAAAATCTATTCTTCAACTGCTTCTCTGAAAGCTTCCTTTATGTTTTTGCTTTAATTGAAACCTGGATCCCTCCTTAGGATATTGCTTTCCTTGCAGTCCTCTCCAGTGATGTCCTGCTTCCTTTATTACACCCTTCATATAAATCAGCTTGGAAGTTGAGTAGATGCCCTCCTTTCTCCTCATTATTCCTAGTAGGTCATTCTCTTTTTTCCACCTCAAAACTGCCCAGCATCAAATCTTATGTCATTAGACTTTATATCCTTGATAGTGTTATTAATTAATCTACAGATCACTCCTCTTCATTCCTTGAAGATTTTAGCTCCAGGGTCATTATCCTCCCTTCCAATGCTATTCTTGTCATATTTTTTATGATTTCATTACAAGTAAAGGTGAGCTTTTCCATACCTTAGACTGTTAAGTTTTTTTTGCAATTACTGTTAATCTCGGTTTTAAGCAATCCACTTTCTGAGTGCCAACTCCTCTTTTTCTAGCTCACTTTCTCTAGTGCCTGAACTTCAACAATATTTTGACCTCACCAGGGCCTACAATCTATATATCCTGGCACTATTTTGCTGTCCCTCAAACCCTCTAATGTTTCTACTTCATATCTAGCTTAAACTTTATAGAAAATCATTATAATTTCCAATAATTTAACTCTAACTTCTTCTATATTTTCTTCTAATAATCTAAGTCTGCCCTACTCTTTTTCAACACCTCCATGTCAACACCTGCACAAATGAACATGACTGTAGGAAAAAACATAACCATGTTGACTGGTCTCATTTTAAACTCATGATTAGTACTATCAACTGAGGCCAACAGTCCTATTTCCCCAACCCAACACTCAGTTAATGACTTCATTTCCTAAACTGTAAATGATTAACCATAAACTATTAACAATGCATCTACCCATCTATGCCCATCTACTCTACCTTCTCTCCTGTTATTGTGGAAAAAATGTTCTTGTTCCTACAACATATCATCCTCTGTACTGTATATTAAATACTAACTCTCCTGCTCAAGGATGTTTTTCTAAATATTCTTTCTTTCTTGTACCAATTTTTCCCACTCCACTGGATATTTCTCATTAGCATAAATATATTATTGTTTTACCCAGCCTTAGCATTTTCTCAAGGGAATAATAAAAGTAAAAGAAGAATGCCAGCTAATAAATGTAGAAGGAATGATATTAACAAAATTTTTAAAAAATCCACTATTTTGTAACCCCCAATGTAATTGATTGAGGTAAAGATCACTAATAGCTTCCAAAAGCAATAGGCAAAAGGGTTTTGGGGAAAAAGTTTTACAGTGACAAAGTTAAATGACATAAAATTATACCAAGAAGTTTTAATTTAAGTATAATAACTTAAAATTGCAGAGAGGAAAATTTACCTTTAAAAAGGAGAAATCTGATGGTCACTATCTTAATCAAATAATCAAACTTACCATCACTAATAGTGGAATAACCAGGAATTTTGTATCTTGATGCTTTATGTAAGCAAAATGAATTACATAAAATCACCTCTGAAGTATTCTTGCCAAGAATGTTCAATCTGAATGTGATCAAGCTCTTCTATATCTTAATGTTATAGGAAATGCAGGAAATGGAGGTACAAATTAAACAATACCACAAGGAAACAGACAAATCCAGAATGTGGGCTATGCTGTAGAATAATAGGCCTATACTCTTCAAAAAGTCAATATCATAAAAATGTCAGAACTAGATTAAAAGAGACAAAAAGACTAAAAATCAAATGCAGTGTTTGAATCTTTATTGGATCCAAACTATTTAGAATAATAACTATGAAATATATTTTGAGACATTGGATAACTGAGCTGGTTCTATCTTAATCCTGAGGCAATTTTCTTGTCCAAATTTTTATTGGCTTTCTTTGAAATGTGAAATGCACAGTATTATATAGTTTTGAGTCATAGTTGCCAATACCTGAACAATGGGAAAATCCCAGTCAATATTCTGTTTCAATACTTACCATTTTCTTAGAGGAAAGCGTTCTCGTTTCTAGGATATCCAAAGGTATCAAAAGAAGAACAACAAAACTGGAGGGCTTTTTATTTTATCTTATTTTTGCTTTCATGTGTTATGTCTTCTATTTATTAATATTAAGAAATATTGAGTATCTACTATATGCAGAGCAGTGTTTTACAGCTGGGATATAACAGTGAAGAAAACAGGCAAAGTACTTACCCTCCTGAAGCTTAAATTTTAGAGGAGAAGATAGAAAATAAATAAAATATGTAATATGGCACATAAGTGCTATGTAGAAGAATGAAACAGAAAAGTGTAGTAAGGAGTGCCAAAGGATATGGTTTGCATTTTAAATAGAATAATCAGGTAGGCCTTTGCCAAGAAAGTGATACTTGAGAAAAGATCTGCAATTATCTGGGGGAATAGTGTTCCAGGCATAGGTAACAGCATTTAGAAAGGAGACAGTGTGATTGGAACAAAATGAACCAGAGAAAAAGCATAATTAGGAAATGAAATTGAGAGAATAGGCAACCTGATCATGTAGTGCTTTATAGGCCCTTTAAAGGATTTTGATTCTTACTCTGAATGAGATGAAGAATACCAGATTACTGAGCTAAGAATTTGCGTGATCTAACTTAAGTTTTCATAAGAGTATTCTGGCTGTTGAAATGAGAATAGATTACAAATTGGCAAGATTGGAAGCAGTGAGACCTGTTAGGAGGCTATTGCAATAATCTTAGGTAAGAAATAATGGTGGCTTGCCTTTAATAAGGAAAGACTGGCATCTCATTTCTTGATAGGGAACTGTCTTACTGATGTTTACATTGATGAATAGGGGAAAGGGAACCGGTAGTGAGGCAAAAGGGTGAGAAGACAGGCTTTAGTGAATCAGATTTTACTCACATGGATTGGTATGGCAAGGACGCATGAATTTTCCATGAATGAGTTGGTCACTGGAGAAGGTAGCTAAACCTGAACTGATACACCATCCAAAAGGCAGGTAGGGTATACTGTGAGGGGGTGGGAGTGGTGGAAGATATTAGACAGGAGGCAGATGTCTCCTACTAGAGAATTGTACATTATAGAGGCCCTTGTACCAGCTCCTAAAAAGCTCATGCATTCCGTCTGGTGCCTAACACAGAGAAAGTATCCATGGCTAGTCAGCCTTAGCCAGAAAAATAGTGACGACCAGCAAAGAGGGGATTATGATTCTGGGCAGTTAGGAAAAGATGCTTGTTCTTCCTTCACTATTTTCCTCCCAGTTTTGCAACATTAGAGAAGTTAGATATTGAATAGAGCAAGGGAGAAGGAATCTCAGAACTATACTATCAATTCCCTCATGGCATAGTGCTGGAAAGTAAGAGGGAATTGTTAAGTGAAGCCCACTCCATATTCCCACTTCTCACAGTGAGTCCTGGGGCTGCAACTCTGGTCAGCTGGGGCAGGGTGGGTCCGGATGTTAATGTCAGGTGCAGGGAAGGGGATAACATTTAAATTGAATATGATATTAGCATTTTAAACTAGGTTAACCTATAACAGCTGAAAGTGACTGGGTATTTTTTGAAATAAGCAGAGGAGGCAATAAGGGACCAGAATAGGAATTTCCAACATTTTCTTCTAGAATTCTTATAGTTTGACGCCTTAGGTTTAAGTCTGTTTTCTACCATGAGTTGATTTTTGTGAGAGGTAAAAGGTGCGGGTCCTATTTCAGTCTTCTACATGTGGCTATCCAGTTTTCCCAGCACCCTCTATTGAATAAGGATTCTTTTCCACAGTGTATGTTTTTGTCTGCTTTGTCAAAGATTAGATGGCTATATGAGGATGGTACATCAATACATGAGTGGATTAATAAAATGTGGTATGTGTATACCGTGGAGTTCTATTCAGCCACAAAAAACAATGGTGATCTAGTACCTCTTGTATTATCCTGGATAGAGCTGGAGCCCATTCTACTAAGTGAAGTATCACTGGGGTGGAAAAACAAGCACCACGTGTACTCACCATCAAATTGGTATTAACTGATCAACACTTATGTGCACATATACTAGTAACATTCATTGGATGTCAGGCAGGTGGGGGGGGAGGGGATGGGTATATTCATACCTAACGGGTTCAGTGTGCACTGTCTGGGGGATGGACACACTTGAAGCTCTGACTTGGGTGGGGCAAGAGCAATATATGTAACCTAAACATTTGTACCCCCACAGTATACTGAAATAATAAAGAAAAAAGAGGAATTTCCATAGAATTAGGAAAGCAGCAATTGGAGAAAAATAAAGCCACTCAGTTCAAAATGCTTCGTAAATCAATTTGCAGAGGACTTGCTATGTGTAATTCACTTTATATTTTATCTTCATTAGCAACCTGGATTCACACATGCGCACACACACACACACACACACACACACACACTTCCCCCAAAGTATTCAGAGATTTAGAGTGTTTAAATAACATGTTCCATATCAGATAGGTAACAAATGGCAGAGGTGGAATTCAAACCCAGGAAGTGTTATAACACTCAAGCTCATAACCATTATACTCAGAACAGTGGAATCAGACTTAAGGATTACTCTGCTGGCAAGCCACTTAGTCCTGGGCTAGTCACTTAGTATTTTTTTTTTGTTGTTAGTCTCCCTATCTTTAGTATATGTAGAGTAAAATTTGCCTTATTCCACTGGATGCATGTGGGGATAGAAAGAGATGATAAATGGAAAATAATCTGCAAAGTAAAGCATTATCATATTATCATATATGTATTTGTAGTATTCTGTAATAAGGTAAAAGAGGAAGACCCGGTGTTTAAAAAGTGGAAAGGTTTAGTATGTCTCTTTTCCAAACCTCTACTCCCATCCTTGGAGGGTCAGGTAAGAAATCCTTTGCTTCCTTTCTTTACATCAACCAGCTGAAGACAGTAAATGACATAGAATTGAGAGTGATGGGATGTCTCATGAACCTTACAACAGCCTTATTCCCTTTGGGATTTCCTAAACAGTGGCTATCTTTGAGCTCTCATTTTTTAATATGACCCACCTTTCTCTTTGTATCCAGCTAATTGGGTCATAATTTGTCCACACTTACTTTAGTGATCTTTTCTCTCTCAATAAGGGATTACTTGGGATTTGGAAGTAATTACATTCATTGGGCCAACTCATCAACTAGGTATAAGGAAATAAGAGATTTCTTATATGTGCTTTGCTTGCTTTTTTTCTTTCCTAATTTTAGTCAAAAAGAATAATCTTAAGTGTGTTCCATGTCCTCTACGTTAGCAGTCTGAAGTGGAAAGCACTATCTCTGATGAAAGCAGTCTGAAATTATAGTGGAGCTGTTGTAATTTCACCTAATTGAGCTAATTGTTCTCAAAGAATGATCAGTTAGGTTTGCTCTGTTGCTCAGCTGGACATTATAGCCCTTGTTGGCACTAGTTATCATCCTTATAAATATAGTCACTGGTCACCTGGTGGCTATCTCAATACAAACCCATCCCTCCCTTTGAAATAACTCAGAGCATGGTTCAATATTAGTAGGCCAGGGTGTCATTGTTATCTATAAAAAGACAGCACGTATCTACCTTGTTCCTGGATTGGTAGAATCAATAAAATTAAAATGTCAATACTACCTAAAGTGATCTACAGAATAAATGCAATCCCCATCAGAGTAACATCTTCATTCTTTACAGAACTAGAAAAAATGAATCTAGCCCTATCTTATCTTTCTCAATTAATCCACCGTTGTGACCTAAACAAAAGTCTGTTTTTCAGTCTGATCTTCTCACTGCCTTTGAACTCAAGCCTACTATTTCCCCTTTGTGGAATGTCCTTAACGCTCAGCGCTATCTGTCCCAGCTAGGATTTGCAGTCCTGCTCTATCTCCCTCTAGTCCCTTCTCTGACTATTGATGCCTGTTCTTTAATTTCTAGAGAACTTCTCAAATAAAATACGATTTAGAATTAATTGGGTGTCTGTTTTCCTAGTCAATGTTTCAAACACACACCTATTTTATCTGTGTCTAGATTGTGAGTAGTTAACATTTAGGGACTGTGTAACTGTTTTAAAAATTAAGCAGTTCACTCCCTGGCATGGGCTCTATGTGTAATTGATGCTGAATAATTTCTTTTGGATAATAAAACAATAAATAATTTCATGTTTTAATAACTGCCATAAAGGCAATTCAACACTATGCATGAGATTTATTAGAGATTTATAATCCAAGAGGTTGCTAATTATTCTTATTAATTATCTGTTCATCATATAGTATTTTAAGTCTACTTCAGTAATAATATAAATAACAATAATAAAAATAATAATAATAATATGAAGAACTAACATTTAATGAATGCTTAGCATGTTCTAGGCACTCTCCTAAACCTCTTATGGATTAACGAATGTAATCCTCGTAAAACCCCATAAGATAGACATTATCAATATCCCAGTTTTATAGATGAGGAAGCTAACATTAAGAGAAGCTAAATAATTTGCTCCGGATTCCACAGAACTAAATCAACAATAGAGCCACAACAAATGTTTACTGAACATCTGCCATTTACCAGGAATTCCAAAATAAAGGTAGGTTACTTTATTTTTCAATACCACTCACTAATAGGTACAAACACATTTTATTTAGAAACAAGAATTGATAGTTTATATGATTTATCAAAAGTCATATCACAAAAAGCTTTTGATACAAGGCCAATAAACACTGTTCTTATTAGTATACCCATAATATTAAGTAATATTCTTTTATGTGGTTTGTTTGGTAATCAAGTCATATTTATGATTATTGGTATATTTATATAAAACCATTTTGAAATAAAATCTTCTAAGGATAGCAGGGTAGGTTAGACCAGGAGGCAGAGTTAGAATATTCTTAGGACCACCAGGAAAGCAAAGTCTTTTTAAAATATTTTGATGTGTATTATTTCAAAAAGAAGTATGGTGTGAGTATAGTAGAAAATTTTTACAGTACATTCTTGTTACTCGTTTCTGGTTTAGTATTTGTATTCTTTCATCAGTTGCCTCTGTTCTTATCCTCCACATTCTGGTCTATGACTTTTCAGATTCTCCCATTGAAGGGCGGAGTATAGTTTCCCACATCTTGGCTTCAGGTTTGGCCACCAGGCTTGCTTTGGTCAATAGAATAAGACAGAATTGACTATAGATCAGCTCTGAGCCAGGCCCTAAGAGCCTTTGTTTGTTTCATGGCTCCTTTGTAGGTCCCTGCCTTCAACTTAAAAAGAATATGCCTGGACTAGCCAGCTGGTCCCAGCAGCAGTATGAAAAACACACAGAGCCCAGCCAAACTGTTCGCAGGAGCCCAGTCTAGATCATCCAAGCTCGGCGAAAGCGTTTGAGCAAGGCCAGCTGAAGTTAGCAGAGCCATGTAGCTGCACGGGGCTTAGATCAGATGACCCCCAGCTGTCAGGATAAACACCTAAATAAATATTGAATGTTGTAGATTGATGAGATTTTATGGTAGTTTGTTACACAGCATGCTTATGGTCAATAGCATTGGTTTTAGTGGCAATTACATAATGGGATATGTGTGTAGTACCATGACCTTTTCACTAGTTAGAGCTACACGGGCTCTTATCTTACTCTGACACTTTAGGATGGTAAATTGGATTTGTTTTAAATACGTTTATTTGCTTACGTGAGTGTGTTTTGTTGGTTTTGTTTTATGGGGGGGTATTTTTCTGATACTTCATTGAAAAATGAGAAATAAGGTACAGTGCACTGAGGTAAAGATGGAAATATATGAAAAGTGTCATTTTGGATAGAATCTATCTTTCTACAGTCGTCAGCTTAAATGCCTGTTCTTGTGAAGGGCTCCTGCCTTTTCAAATCTGGGTTAATTGTCCTTTCGTCTTGTGGAAAGATGAATGCAAATAATCAAAGATTATCATGGTGCACTGATGCTCTCATTTGTCCTGGGTAACATGACGTTGGGTGATTGGGACTACCCGACTGTTATACACATGCCGTGTTTAAGGTGGGAACAGGTGTCTGCAGACCTGGTAGTTTCATTGTCTCCAAAACCTGGTAAAATCTTTTTTTGAAAACATATTCTTTTAACAGCACTGTTTTCCAGAGCATATATTCCTTTTATGAGAATTAGAGTTTGAAAATTAATCCATGTCATGGATCATTCTGTTAAAATTCATTCTAAAGTTGGATCTTAAACAGTATGGTATAATGGAAAATATAATAATGGAAATGAGAGCCCTAAGTTTCTATATTGTGTGATTTCTAGAGTTTAGTAATCTCATTTTCAAAACAAAAGCATTGATCAGATAGTCTCTAAGACCTCTTGAAACATCAAATATTCCACTGTTTCTAAAGAATGGGAAGGCAGAACAGAGTGTCGTCTGGTCTTAGTTTTCTTTGAAAGTCCAGGGCATATATTTCCTTATTTAATATTTTCTTTGTTGCTCTGACATCAAAGAAATTAAAAGGAACTACTTTATAGAAAAATTGAACATCCTGATATTAAATGAACTCCAAACATGGTTTTAAACTATAAATTATATGATTAGGAACAATAATAGTTAAGAAATTATGTAATTTTAGGAAATTATTCCATAAAGTATGTTTTATATATTCTACTTTGTTTTCCAGTGTCTTTTCATTCTTATGTGTGTTTTTTACTGTAACATTGACTTGATCACATTCACGAATAGTCATTGTCATTCTTTAGGCAGGTACCTCTCAAGCAACAGAAACTCAAAGTAGGGAACTGGTAAAAATCAGATAATGTGTTATAAAGAATGTTCTCGCTTTTAGCAGTTTAAAGAATGAAGTTCACAAGATTTAATGACATTTCAGAATCATACAGCATGTGACTAGACTTTTGTTCTTTTCTGCTCTCAACTTTAGTACATGTCATATTATGCAACACACATTTAAGTTCCATGATCCCAAGAGACAAAGTTTTCAGAAACCATTTAGAAATCCTTTTATGTTGAAAAACAAAAAAGCAGAAATCTGAGAAACTGCTCCAATGCACCTTAAAATTTTAATAAAATTTTTGAATTTGTAAATGTTTTATTTTACAGAATTCATTGCAACAGGAATAGATTTTAAACAGAAAGGAAGTTTATTGGATTTATTTCCAACAGCTTTATTGAGATATAATTCATATACCATAAAATTTACTATTTTACAGTTGACAATTCAGTAGTCCTACTGGATTTTAATGGTTACCAGTAAACTGCGATATTGCACCATGATTTTAAAATACTGCAAATATTAAAAAAAAAAACAAGAAAGAAAACACAACTCTGGATAACGAATATGTACAATAAAGAGATTCTCAGATATTGATAGAAGTTTTACATTCTTAGAGGAAAAGCACAGTTTCAGATAAAAGGCTCAAATATCTCAAGGTCCTAAAAAAAAAAGATTTCTATGATATTATAGTAATGACAACTTTATATAAGGAAATATTTTAAAAACTAGAATGCATATGTTCGAATATTAATAAGACTTATCTCTCATCTCTAAGAATATGAATGGGTTTAGATTTTTTCTTTTTCCTTTTCTATATTTTCTCTACATTGATCCAGTTCCTTTAATAATCAGGAGGAAAAAATATTAAAATGTGTGCAGATCTCATCAATCTTGCAAAACAAAACAAAAAAAACATTTTCTTGGCTTTCTCTTTCCTTTTACTCCCCACTGCCAAAGTTTTCAAAAACAGAGTTACATAGTATATCATCATTTTGGCTTGTTCGGAGATCTGCAATGGCTTCTGCTGCCTTCAGAGAGGAATGGAAAGGCCACAGCCTTCACAATCTGATGCCACTTTCTATTTGCAAATTTACCTCCCAGTTGTTCTTCCAAGGCTTCAGGTCTTGGATCTAGCAAATTTCATCACTGTCCTCTGGACAAATCCAATAAACTCTTTAATATAAATATTTGTTCAGATACCTCCCCCTGCCTTCTACCCCTGACCCATTGGCCCAGGTTCAGTCCTCACTTTTGCTTGAAGATCAAATCTCATCTCTTCCATCCCTATTTGAGCATATTCATACAACATTCTTCTCTGAACCCCTGCAGTATTTGTTTCTGTAAGTCTTATTTTGGCACTAAATTGTGCATAATAATTTTGCACCATTTTGTGGGTCCCATGTTTTGTGTGCATGTCATTTCATTATGAGACTAAAATCAATTAAAATGTTTGAATCCATCCTTTTCATTAAACAGGTATATATCTGTGTGGAGATACTGAATAAGAACCTGTTGATTTAATCAATAAGTGCATAAAAGAGAATATGAGGTATGTAATTTCAGAAGCATAATAACTGGTACTTGAGGAGAACAGAGAAAGCTATACCAGGGAAGGAAAAACCCATGTGTCCAGGAAGGCCTCAAGGGACTAAGAAAGCCTTGGCTGATTAGATGGTTGCGTTAAAAAAGAAATAACAAAACTAAACAAAAATATATGCCAGTGATAACTAGATTTAAAATACATATATCTACCAGTGAGAGTCCGGGAACTGAATTTTTAACCAGAAGTTAGTTCAAGGCAAAAAGAGGGGTATAGAGGACAGAGGTGGCAAGTGCTGTTAATCAAAGTCAAAGCAGAGCTTAACTCCATGCTGTTGTGTCAAGCAAAATTAAGATAATCAATTAGTAAAGATAAATTAGTCAAATAATAGAGGTGCTCTGAGAAGGCTGTTAGAGTGAGGCAGGTGCAATAATAACGGTCAGATCTCTAATTACTAAAAGAGTTGGGCTAAAGCAAAAGATCCTGTCACTGATAGCTTGTGTATGATGCAGAGACTCAATTATGGGGGCCACAGCTGTGAGGTCAGAATGTTGAGTCATAAATTCAATATCCTCCCAAACCAGAGACAAAGTTTATTCTGAAGGTGAGGTTGGCACTCAGCGTGCCGTTGGGGACCGAGTAGAACTAGTTGCCATGACAGTAGTCAACAACGATGGAGCCCATTAGAGGAAGCTTCCATCTGCCGATGAAATGGACAAATCCATCTTGCTCCCGCATTCTGTAGCAAATGTTTTGATGTTTTCTTCTGCCTTGCTCTCTGATATCTGAATCAAAAGTAGAATGATGCAGTTTCTGAAAACGGTTGGAATGGATCCATTCTGAGAGAAGCATCATGGAAGATTTTCCTGTAGTATTTCCCTAGATTTGGGATTTCCCAAATCCCTGTTCTTCCTAAAATGGAATATTTTGCCATCATCACTCTGATTCTGTAAGCAATTCTTAGTCTTCTAGTACATTCCTTTTTGTGAAGGTAAATAGAATGGGGAAGATTTGAACCAATATCACTAATTCATGTGTAATATTAACACACAATGTAAAATAATGTACAATAATGTAAAATAATATCCATGCTTAGGATTGTATGCACTAAAGCATGTAGGACTAGACAATATCACTGATTTCCTCAAATGCCATTTCTAATTTTGTATTCGAGGAAAGTAGTAAACATTGACTTTACCCACCAGTTATTCTTGGACAGTGATTTTTATTTGTCATATAAGTGTCTTTTATGTCTGTGTCCCTAGTCCTTAAAAAAGTACTTGACACATAGTGCGATTTTGGTAAATGTTTTTTGAATTAGTGTGCTCCTTCACAGTTATTATTGAAGGAATACTTCGCCTTTCCATTGAATCCAGTCATGATTTATGTTTCTGAGAATTTAAGTAATTCAGGGCTTTTACCTTTAAAAGTGTTACCCATCCATGAAAGAGTTAAGTATATATTCTCAAAGCAAGATGTTAACACTATTCATAAAGCAAAATTATACACGAAGTGCTGAAAATAATCTAAAAATTGATTATCAAAAAGACTGCCAGTTAGAAACTTTGGCAGCAAAGTTCACTTATGTATGCACATATATGTGTGTGTGTCTATATATATTTATTTGTGTGTGTGTGTGCATTATACTTGTTCACCTGAAAAGTGATAGGAAGTGCCAATGTTGTGAGTCTCATGCACTCAGGGGTGTACCTCTTGTACACACACTCTCTGCCTTCAGTTCCTCAGTTTAAGAACAGGGACCTGAGAGAGGCAGCACTCTGGCTGATATTAATTGCCATGCCCAGGGAAAGAGGCAATTTATCAGATAACTGGGTCCCAAGCCATACAGGGCCTTAGAGATTAAAATGATCACCTTGAATTGCACTCAGAAGCTAAAAGGCAATCAGCGCAGGCGGCAGAGCACAGGTGTAACATGCTTCCTGTAGCCAATCTAGTTAAGCAAGCGGACCACAGCATTTGCAGGGGCTGAAGCTTCCGAGTGGTCTCTGAAGTGTTGTTCCACACCAAGCTCGGAGCTCGAATTGAATACAAATTTTCGTGTGTTTGAGGATTTCTCCCGGAAGAAATAATTTTTAAAGAGAAAACAAATGAAATTTTTTTATGAAACAGACTCCAGAGAATTTGTTAAAATCAAAGGGTGCCAATAAAATCAAATGTACTATGGAAATGATGAGCAAGAAAGTTTTAAAACATTATGCCCAACACATCTGTAAGTTCTTATAATATTCGCACTTCCTTTTCAAACCAGAAAATGACTGGAGACGGTAGTGTGCTATTTCCTCCCGGAGTTCATCCTCACTTTTTAACGTAGGAAATACTATTTACTATCACAATTGAAGTCAGAGCTAAACAAACTCATTTAATAATGAAAGCTCGTGGAAAGGCTTCCACAGGGGCATAGGGTCCTTCTAATATCCAGGGGTCAGTGTAAGAATCACATTGGATAAACACAAGAGAATGGCTCATGGTTTAAGTATCAGATTCGACATTTTGAGACTCCATTGGACATTTGGTTTAAATCCCCCTGTGGTTCATAGTCTTTCGGTGGTAGATAAACTCAATTTGTGCAATGAACTATGCTTTTCCCTTTATGATCTGCTGTTATCTGCCTCCCTCTTCTACTTTCGTGGTACAAGAAAGTCCCATTTGTACCTATATCCTTCAGTTAATAGCAGTAGGAGGAGATGACAACGTCGTTACTGATCTTACTTTAAAGTTGAGACCCATAAATGAGAGAAAGTGTGCCACAGAAAAAGTTTCTATCTCTAGAAAATAAAAGTTGAAAGTTTCATTTTCAATATTCAAAACCATCAACACAAATAATGTTATTGAAATTTGATTATTTTTTTCCAGTAGTACTTAATGTAAAAGACATATAGATATCAAAGAGAAGTTCCTAATCATTTCTAAAAAGATCAAACTGCAATTTAATGTATAATCAATGAAAGTAAGAGCAAGCAATAGCATATTACCTGCTACAAGAAGGACTTCTTTCGTATAATCCTTAAATGATGCCAAGGGTCATCAAAAGTGGAAAAATACAAGAGAAAGATATAAAACAAACTGGCTAACATAGAAAGTGCTGGTGGCCTGAGTGTGTAAATCTTTGCCAAGAAAAATGCTTAATGTAGTTATGTGTACTTGTGAAAGAAACTGTCATTATGAAACATTTAGAGCCACAGATATTTGCCAAATTAGCATCACGTGATAATTCCCAAGTTACTCAGAAATGACTAAAGAAGATTCATTTTTTGAATCATTATTCTCAATAACACGTTTACACTGTTCTTCATTGTATTCAAGTTTTGCAACTTGATTAATTTAACCTAACAATTGGAATTCCTCAAGTACAGTTTAAATTAAAACAAAGTAGTCTAATATAAGTTCACTTCCTTTCATTGCTCTACTAGATTGATCTTTGATTTCTTGCCAGCTTTCAAGCTAAGTGTACTCTTTCCTTAACTTATATTTATCTAGGAGATTTATCTATTTGTCTAGAAGACTTGAACTATTTTATAATGCTTTCTTGACAAATGCTTTAACGTAGAAAAAAGAAACAATTTCACGTAGGTCTTGTCTCATTGACTAAGAAAGAAAAATATTAAAATCTGTGATTTTTTTCAATAATCTTCAGTAAGGAAAAAAATATGTACACTGAGGAACAATATTTTAAGTGGGACACATAGTTGTATATGATTTGTAACCATTAATAATTAGTCATTTGATGTCAATTCTTACTAATGTAATGCATTATGTATGGGTTAATACAGTGAAGGTGGTAAGAGTTATGTTCTAATGTATTGATTTGCATTGTGAAAAGTGTGCGTTAAGATTATGAGAAAAAAAATCTGCTGGGTGCAGTGGCTCATGCCTGTAATCCTTGCACTCGGGGAGGCCGAGGCGGGCAGATCACTCAAGGTCAGGAGTTCAAAACCAGACTGAGCAAGAGCAAGACCCTGTCTCTACTAAAAATAGAAAGAAATTAATTGGCCAGCTAAAAATATATAGAAAAAAATTAGCCGGGCATGGTGGCACATGCCTGTAGTCCCAGCTACTTGGGAGGCTGAGGCAGGAGGATCGCTTGAGCCCAGGAGTTTGAGGTTGCTGTGAGCTAGGCTGACGCCAAGGCACTCTAGCCCAGGCAACAGAGTGAGACTCTGTCTCAGAAAATATAAAAGGGGGAACTCCTGTACACTATTGGTGCGAATGGAAATTAGTAGAACTATTATGGAAGACAATATGGAGATTCCTCAAACAATGAAAAATGGAACCACCATATGATCCAGCAATCAAATCACTGGCTATATATCCGAAGGACATGAAATCTGTATGTTGAAGAGACATCTGCACACCTATGTTGATTGCAGAGCTATTCACAATAGCCAAGATATGGAACCAATCTAAATGTCCTTCTACAAATGAATGGATAAAGAAAATTTGGGATTTTTCTGCAGGGCTACCATTCAGGCATCGAACAGAATGAAATGCTGATATTTACAGCAACATGGATAAACCTGGAGGACATTACGTTAAGTGAAATAAGCCAGGTGCAAAAAGACAAACACTGCATGATCTTGCTCATGTGGAATCCAAAAAAGTTGATTTCATAGAAGTAGAGAGTAGAATAGTGGTTACTAGCGGTTGGGGAAGGGTAGTGAGGAGGGAGGCCAAGAGATATTGGTCAATGGGTACAAAGTTACAGTTAGGAAGCAATCTGTTACATAGTATATAGTGAATAACAGTGTTGGATATATTTTAAGATTCAAGATTTTGAATGTTGTTACCACAAAGAAATGATATATATTTAAAATGATAGATATGGTAATTACCACAATTAGATCATATACTATGCATACAAGCATTGCATTGAAACCTCTCACTGTGCCCCATAAATGTATGCAATCATGACATATCAATTATAAATAAAAAATTAAAGATTACGATGAAGGTAACTGGTCCTACTGTCCCTATATATCCTCTTTCTTAGAACTTCCTAGCCACACGTTTTGCATTATTTCTCTGTAGAGATTCAGGAAGATCAAACCTAGCCACCTCTTCCTCATTTTCCTACATACAGACTAGAATAGTCAGATGCTACAAAGAAATTCTAGAGCAGCACTTTCTAATAGCACTTTCTGCAAGTATAATAAGTTTTATAATCTTTGCTATCCGGTATGGTAGCCGTGAGTTACATGTAGTTACTGAGCACATAAATATGGCTCGTAGGACTGAGGAACTGAACTTTTATTATTACCTAATTTTAATTTACTTAAATTTCAATTTAAAAAGTCTCATCTGGCCCACAGCTTGCTTATGTAAGTAACTTTTATTAGAATATAGTCATGCTCGTTGGTTTACGTACCTTCTGTAGCTGTATTTGTGCTAAACAATAGTCAAATAATAGAGATCTCATGATTCACAAAAACAAAATATTACCTGGTCCTTTACAGAAAAAGTTTGCCAATGCTGCTCTAGAGGATATTTTTGCTTTGAGACTGCGAAGAGGTTCCTTGATACCTGATTGAGTTTTATGAGCTTTCTAAAAGGCTAGAAAACCTCAATCAGAGTCCTAGCTGACTTCACAGTTTGATTACAGTCACTGAGGTTTCTTGATGTCTTGGATTTTAGAGAAGTGTGTTTAAGACCTAGTATTTCCCTCATAACTTACGAGGCACATTAAGCCCGATGTTTTTCAGGAGAAAATGGAGAGGGTTGGGCCATTATAGAGCATTGATTCATTAAGAAAAAGAAAAACACCTCTCTTCCTTTTATATATCTCCACTGAGTACATAGGAGTTGCTCTATAACTACTTTTGAATTAATTGAATGAATGAATGGAACATATACATGAGTAAATTAGTTTCACTACCCTCAGAAGTATAAATAGCTCTACACTCATGCTTTCTTCTACCACTAAAATATTTCTGTAATACCACGAAGAGGATAGGAATCATGAGAATTGTGTGTAATCACCACATTATCATGTACAGATTGAGATCATTTTCTTCTTTCAAATAATTTACAATAAGAAAATGTAAAACTTTCTTGAAAAAAGTGCATCACTAACATCTATAATCAAGTGGTATACATGAAGAAATTATTTTCTTGGTTAAACAAATTTGGGTGGCAAGTGCCACCATGATGCTGTATTGAAAACTCTCTTTCCTTTCTCTACTGAGTTTTAATTGGTTCATCCTCCCCTGCCCATACACAACCATTTAATATAGTTTATTATCTTTATTTATTCTAAGAGAAGTTAGTAAATAGTATACTTGAAATATGATTTTAAATTGCATCCAGAAGTTTTAAAGAAAATGATATCTAGTTAAAAGCAAGAGGCCTTGACAGCTTTTCAAAAATGAATTTGCGTCTTGGATATGTACGCCCAAATCCCCAAAATAGGATTTATTGTTAAAAAATGCAAACCAAATGTTCTCCTTGACAAAAAGTTCTTTGTCAATTAAGTCTTTGGTCGTTATCATCTGACAACAAAAAAGTGTATTATAAGCCAATTTTAATTCTTAGTTCTCCTCCCTTGCAAAGTACTCCATACTTTTGGAACTAGGTTAATTCTGTCCCATGTAATGGAATTACCCCTTCCCCTTCTTTACTTGGCAAACATCTAGGAGTGCACATCCTAGGCGCTCCCACAGTCCCACCCATGCCATCAAACACAGAACTTACTTCTTTTACTGTATTGAAATCATCTCTTGATGTGTCTGTCTCTCCAATCAGATTTCAAGCTCCTTGAGTATTTCTTGATAGCAAGATTCAATTCTACCCGGTGCTTCCTAAATACTAAATAGAATCTGTTCAACTCAGTTAAGACACAGAGAGAAATCTGTTCAAAATTACTCTGATGATGTAAATCAATTTTCAGTAAGCAGCTCTCTCAATCTGCCTGCACAATAACTGGTATTCACGTGAATGAATGATAAAAGAGGCAGATGTGACATAATTCTGAAATTGGAATTTTTAATGAATTTCGAAAAAGAGGCCCTAGAGTTGTGATCTAATGTTTAGAAGCATGTACTTCCTGCCCCACCCTACTTCTTAAAACCTATGTTACATAGCTACCTTTGTAGCACTAGGTTTGTTAATTTAATAAATTATTTTTAAAACTTACTAGACAAATACATTTTGGGCTTACTTCAGTTTTATTCCCATTTTATTAACCTTATCTGCATGCAGCATTTAAAACACATTTCCTCTTTTGAAATTTTATTTCTCTTTATTTTCATCACTATTTTGTTATTTATTTGACTGGCTCTTCTATACATCTTTTTATTTGTTTTTTCCCTCCCTTTGCAACTCACTTTGTGCTTAGAGGCCTTTTCTTATCTCTTTATCGATTCTCTAAAATAATCACACTGTGTGTAGATGTTCTCAAATTCAGTCCCAATCACATTTATAATTGTTTGCAAAGCTTCTCCACTACACAGCCAATATCTAATATGCAGCAAGACCTATATCAGACATCCAGCTTCCTCCCCAACCCCTACTCCAGTGTTCCTCCCATCTTGAACTCAATTATTTGGTTCACAGTCCAACTGAAGTTGAGCCTTAGAATCTCATCGGCCCTTTTTTCTCTCCTTATGTGTAGCAGCAGCAGCACATAACTAAATCTTTGCTTCCGTCTGAACATTTAGCCACCGTGAATATAAAGTTTTACTTTGTGAAAATAATGCAAACTAAAATTTATCTCATATCTTCAGAGTTCCTACAGATTCCTTTTTCGAAATATGTATTCAGAGTGCCTCAAATTTATCTTCATTGTATGTAGAGCTAAAGCAGGCTTGCTCAGGTTTGAGAGGAAGGATATCAAGGTCTGTTGAATTCGAGGTTGCCAAAGTGTTCCTAGGTGGCTGTTCTGTATAATCTAGGAGGATGGATGACATTTGTCAAAAGAATTTTGCAATTTACCTATTATTAGGAGTTACCTATAAACAATAGCCTTAGCATTTTTTTGAGAAATAATTCTAATAAAAAATTCATAGAAATTTTCTAACAGAAAACTTCTAGGCTGGTAAGGAACTCTAGGGATTAAACACTATTTTGTCTGTATACATAAACCACTGCAGTAAGAGAAGAATGGAAATTCATATTCAACTACCGTATAAATATTTGGAATTTGCATTTTAAGTTTACATTCTCTTTATGCAGATTAGGTATAAGAATTAGATTCAGACAGGTATGGGTGCACTCTGACTCAGCCATTTATTTGCCAGATAAGCTTAGAATTTAAACTCCTGAGCTTCAAGTTCCTCATACACAAAATTAAAATGGTAGCCAATATTAGGATAGAATAAGATGGTACATACAAATACTTAATGCAGTACTTGGCACTAAGCGTTCTCTTTATAAATGGGAAATATTATCCTTGCTCAATTTTTTTCTTTTTTGAAAAAACACTACAGGCAATATAGTTGCAAATTCTCTTAGTCCGTTGTGTATATTATACTTGTGAAATAATTTTCAATACTTTTACATAAAATTCACCATATAACTAAAAGAACTATCACTGTGCTTTGTGAAAATATTAAACCAAATTCTGTATATCATATATGATTGCTTGATGATTATTATTGCTGCTATGGTAACATAATTTCATTGGAAGCTGAACAAAATACAAATCTTAGCTTAAATAGAGCATCTTAATAGAAAAAACAGAAGTTTACATCTTTTATGGAGTACATTGTAACATTAGCCCATGTTTTTATGAAGCAGCTACTTTCTTTGAAGTATTTTATCAAGAGAAAACAGCCTGTGCCCTCAATTCATTTAAAAACTAGCTGGAGAGTTAAAACATGGAACACACACAAAAGCAAAACAAAATAACACAAAAATCCACCTAGGCTCATGACATACATGCAAAGGCAAACTGAGCAGAAGTTTAGGTAGTTTTCAGATAGAAAATTTTGTGTAAAATCTTAATAATTAATTCAAAAGGACTGAGGAGAGGAGGAAAATGAGTCAAATTATCATATGGGAGATCATGTCAAGATTTTTTTCTAAAGAATAATGTCAACATTTGTGGATCATGGAGATTCTGCAGCCTAAGCTAAGAGCAAACCTATCCCCCCAGTGTGTACTTTTCCTATAAGGGTTTGTGTTTAACAATATGGACCAAATTAGAATTTAAGAATTTCAAAGAGAAAATATTTCTGATAGTCATACTTTTTTTCAGCTTTTCATGGAAGCACATTCCCTCTACAAAAGTGTGGTGAAAATGGACAAAAGAAATGGATGATTTAGTTAGATTTTCATAAATTCTAGAAAGCAGCTTAGTATGACAAACACACCATAAATGATGGAATGCTCAGCAAAAATCTGAAGATGAATTCAATAGAGAGAGAAGAGAAAGGGGAGGGGAGAGGGAGTGAGAGAGAGAGACAAGGGGAGAAAATATAGCTAATAAATGATTAGATGAGGAGTGTTTGCTAACATTCACAAATTGAATACCTAAATGTTATATAAGGTATTTCAGTTGGGTTTCTGAAAAGAGTAAGTTTATGTAAGACTGAGCTGCAAAACAATTGATTCCTCTAATGTAACACTATGTTATGGACCATTATTTATCAGTAAATATATGGATTTCTAAGTTGAATAGAAAGTATCTGAGATTTTCATATAATGTTAAGAAAGAGACTGTGTATTTCAAGCAGAAACAAGTTTTGTTAAGTTCATTCAGTCCAAGAAATAAACTAAAAAGCATTGGGGTGAAAAATATTTAAAAAGGAGCATTTTCTTTTTCTTTTTCTTCATGAGAAAATAAAGAACACTAAAATAATTTGTATGAAAGTGGACAGATACTTCATTTAAGGAACATCTGGGGAAAAGGACAACATGTATGTAAACTAACCAGATGTTTATGATTAGTTCCTAGTTAACATCACCCAGCTGGCTCAGGATGATTTTTATGGAAGGAGAGCACTGTAGAATGCCACATGTTTAAATAAATCATGAGTACAGCATTCATGATCCTGGGGCAAAGGAGCTACACATCCTATTTTAGGTAACCTCTTCAAATCACACCATATAACGTTAGAGCAGCCATTACTCCCCAACACAGTATCTGTTTCCAGTTTCCTCCTACATTTTGATGGGTGTCATTATGTGTCAGCCTGCATTCTGTTTTATAATGTTGTAACACATTGTATGGGTTTTGTACCAGGTGAAGTCCATTACAATATTTTATACTACTATATATTACCATCACTGGGTTGGGAAAACATATACAACACTTCTTTTATTTTAAATATTTTCTTTGGAAATAGGTTGTTGATATATTGTTGAGATATTTATAACAAGGTCTATATTTCAATTTCAATTAGAAAGCCATTCCTAACTAAATGTGATTTAAACAGAGTTTTCCATTTTCATCCCATTCAGACAATGAATATGTATATTTGTACAACAAATATTAAATTCAATAAAGAAGAAAGACAGAATCGTGGTGTTTTCCTTAATATTGAATCACAACATTTGGTTATGTTGTTATAAACTTAAAATCACTTTAAAGGCTATATAATATTTCATCCAATAAATTAGGTAAACACTAAAGAAATCTGAATAAAGCATAGATTTTAATTTATTGGTTCATTAGTTGTAATAAATGTATAATAGTAATGTAAGATATTAAAAATCAGGAAAACTTAGTGCAGTGTATACATTGCAATTTTTCTGTAGATCTAAAACAATTCTAGAATAAAATGTTTAGCCAAAAACTACTTAACTATTCTTTAAAATAGGCATTTGTTTCCTAAAACATCTTTCTGAACATAAAGCTTTGTTTACTGTGAAAAGCATTGTCACTATTTTCCTCTTTAAAAAGTAAGAAGCATAAACAGTTCAGGTAGTATGTTTTGATTTAAATTAGAAGGATGGAGCTACTGCAGAGAACATGTTACTTTGAGAACAACGTCACCCTAAGAGTAAACCCCACAAGCAAACAGGTAACAGGATTTCCACTGGTCACCAGCCTGCATCACAGACAGTCCATCGGGACAGAGATGGCACAGAAACTGTACTGGGGTCATCGAATGGTGCCTCTTGAGTCAGACGTTTGCATTTGCCACGCATAGCAAGAGGGCGTGTGTGTGCGTCTGCTAATTTTAGGCTGGATTTGTTGGCATTATGATAGTTGAGGTTTTAAAAGTCTTACGCATCATCACCTCCTTCTACTACTTTCCCTCTATGTTGCCAAATGTTTATCTCATAATTTTTGTTTGAATTTTGAAACATTACTGTGAAGTTAATTAGCATGCCATAAATTACATTTCCTTTTTCCAATGATTTATTTTTCTTAGGTCACTTTTTCTTCATTTTTGTGGTTTTCTAGATATAACTATCTACTTTCTCTCTATTCCAATAACTCATTATATTCCTTACAACAATATCTCCAATGTTCAATTATATCATATAAGTATCAATCTATTTTTAACCCAGAGACATCCCACCCCAGCCTCTCCTCCTACTCTGACCTAGAAACCTCCATCTCCAGGCCCACTGCTTGGAAACTTCTGTAAACAATCCTTTGCCCATTTTCTGGGTTTCTGGAGCCTTTTGCCTCCTCTATTTTCACTTTTTTCCCCTCATATCTCTCCTATTAGACAGATGTTGAACCATATGGATTGATCCTCTAAGTTTTCTTAAATGGTTCATTTTCTAATTTTTATCACTGTGTTACTTTGCTCTATTTCTTGGGACATTTCCCCCACTTTATCTTCCAAACCTCCTATTTACTTCTTTTTAACTTTGATTTTCATATTTTTAATTTATAAGACTACTTTAGGGGAAATGTTTTATTTATCTTATGGTTTCCTGCATTATTTACTTCTCTTAGTACAACTTTATCTCTTATCTAGTTAATCATTTTAATAATTTAATTTTTACCTTATCCTTTCTCTAATATCTTTCTTGGTATAAGTCTCTCTCTCTCAAATGTGCTCATTTTTGTCTCTTTGTTTTGGAGGCTTTTATTAAGTATCTGGAGATTTTGAATCTGTTTATAATTAAGGTGAAGCCTATAGAAATTCTCTGTAGGAGAGAAAGGGAAGTTGTTGACTGCTGTTGACTGGTGGTGAGCTCCCCATTTGGGTTCCCCCAATGTCAATCTGTCCAGATACTGTCTCTGAGGCATTCCATTCCTTTAAAGAAGAATCTTCTAATGTCTTGCCTCCTAGTCTGGTGACTGGGTGCTGTCCTGGGAACAAAACAAAAGTGGGCAGACTGGAGATTCTCCCTCGTCAGTTTCAGTCTTTCACCTAATCCACCTGCTGTCAGCGCTTTGCCTCACCCCTGCCTTCAACCACACTTGCGTGCCAAATCTTCAGAGCATAAATGCCTGCCTTCCTGCCTGTGTGTGAGTAGGTCAGCGTGGGTAGGTGGCAGGTTTCCTGAGTAGGGTGGAGAAGGGGAACCGAAGGCTCGTGGTGCTGTTTGGAGACCTTAACCCCATTGCCTGTTTCTAGCCCTGCCTATCCCAGCCTTGCAGGCTCCCTGCTTTCTCCCAGGGCCAGATCCCTCAGGGGTTCTTCCTTGCAAAGTGACCCCAATGCATCAGCATCAGCTCTCTGTAAGCACTCAGATTATAGCTTCCTTTGTTCTATTGAGTCAATTATAACTTCTCTGTCAGCTTTCTATTTTCGTAAAATGTCATAAAATTTATGCTATTATGTTCTACCATTCTGTTGTGCCTGATGGTTAATCCTTTTTTTCCTTCTAATTCACTATCTTTTGATGGTATTTTAGGAGAGAGAGAAGATAAACACATACATGCAACCCGCCATGTTTATGGCACAGCACATTTTTTAGGAGCAAAATGAAGAGGTCACAGTACAGGAGAAGAAGTAAATAAAAAAGAGTAAATGAAAAAGCAGGACAAAATTTCTCCATCCTCAGGCCCAAGAGGAGCTGAGAAAATGTAGCCTAAAAGTCATATTTGGATACGTTGTATTACAAGTCAGTAAACACTAAATCCAGAGCTCCTTTTTTATCCTGTTTTATTTGCCAATATTTCTTATATCATTTTTACTGTGAAGTGAATTGTCTTCACATTAAATTGAGAAAAAGTGAGGCTCTTTTGAGCACTAGTTGACATAAAAAAATAAGACAAAATTAAAATCTATTTTACAATTATGGGCAAATTAAAATATATGTATTTAAATATGCAATATTTTACATGTTTTTACTTTCTGAAACCATAGAAAATATTAGCATTTGATATATGATGCAAATAAAATATGCTTAATCAATACAATGTCATTTCTACATATGAGCAATTATTTTTCAAACTTAAGATGACTGAAATCTTTTGATATTCAGGTTTTAGAACCCAGACGCATTTTTTTCGCCTTTGATACCTACATGTAATCAGATGTATTTTTTAAATTTCAAGAATTTATAAATCTGACTTGTTACAATCATTGATAGTTAGTTTTCAGGTGCTTTACTGCTTCTGAAAGAAATGGCTTTTAGCTGTTTATAGCGAATACTAACTTGACCTGAATCACAGTAATCACACAAGAGGGATCTGTCGGAGACTGCAGGAGTTCATCTGGCCCACGTGACAATTTCTTTTATTGAAGTAAAATATCTTTGTGTCCTTTTTACAAGTGAGATAACTGATACTAATGATATAATTAGTTTCTGCCACTACCAAGGCAGGGACCTTGTCTCCTGCTCCCCTAGACCAGTGCTCTCAAATTTCCAACAGAAAGGCTTTTAAAAATAGTGTTTGCTCTATTATGAATAGAACTAGAGGACGTACACCTAAAAATAAAATGCAACTCAGTAGGTACAAGTGGGACAATGCCTTAGCCCATTCAGTCTGCTAGATCCAATACTGTAGGCTAGGCGGCTTTAAACAACAAATTTACACCTCACGGTTCTGGAGGCTGGAAAGTCCAAGGTCAAGGCACTAGCAGATTTGGTGTCTGGTAAGAGTTAGTTTCCTCATCCGTCCATAGAAGGCACTTTCCCACTGCCTCCTCCGATGGTGGAATGATCCAGACAGCTCTCTGGGGACTCTTTTATAACACCACTGATCCCATTCACGATGGCACCGCTCTCATGACCCAATCAGCTCTGAATGTCCTACCCACTAATATTGCTGCATTGACCATTAGTTTTGGATATAGGAATTTTGAGGGGACACAGACATTCAGACCACAGCAGACAGCATTATTAGGTCCCTTAAAACAAAACAGTCTGAGCCTCTGACTGTTACAATGACTGAATCAGCCATTGGACCCCCCCTCATCCCAATTAAAACTTCTGAGGCATTAACTTTTCTTCCTGTATATTTCCTCCTCTTTCTCCCCAAAGCCACCTGCCTAGTCAGTGAGAAAACTATCATTCTCTCTAATTTGTAACTCACATAAGCCATAGTCAATGTGCGATATTTCAATTGCTAGTTTTCATAGATGAGGGCAAATATCAACTGGTTTGAAATTGAGACATCACAATCATTTCCTCTTTCCTCTAAAGCACATTTTAAATGCAGGTGTTTGTGAGGTCAAAGGTTAATACATTGACCTGCTGCTGCGTGTAGCCCCTTTGCCAAAACAGTCTTGTGTTTTGCCCTAGCTTGGTACCTGTTTAAATATTCTTTACAGCTACTTGGTAAATATGACATTCAGATTTGATTCCCAAGAGTACTGAAAGCTATGGAGACAGTACTAGCTCAAATAGCAGATTTGGGGGATATTTTCCTTTTCATGGCTTTTCTTTTAAAAATTCTTATTTTTTTCTTTCTGTAATGAAATCAGAGAATATTGCTTTTGGTATATCTAGGTAGGTAGAAATAAGTTACATACTAATTGTATGTAAACTTTTCTTTTATAAGATTATATAAATATTTTTATATAATGAACAAAAATATTTATTATGATAATCACTGAATGTGTGTGATGCAGGTGTGGAAGTGATGGAAATGTAATGACCTCAGGAATGAAAATTATGCACAAAGCCTTTCTTCATGAATTTTAATATATGATGCACAATATGTTTTTACATATCTGTTTAACATAATTACTTAATTTTAATCTTAACTGGCCTGTGGTTTTGTCCTCAGATGTTTAACTTATTGGATTTTTTTATTCATATGCCTATACTTAATATATTAACTTAGAAATATGTGTTGCTATGACCAGTAATGTCCCCATATTTGGAAAACCAAAATACTAAGAAAATACTAATTGACACAAAACCAGTGGAATTTCTGGTGAAATGACATGAAACTAAAGTAAACAGTGTGACTTCAGTTGCACTGTTCATTAACCAGTTCATTAACTGGTTAAATATATGTTCATGGGAGGGGTTTACCAAAGTGTATATTTAAAATGTCTCTCTCACAATAATGTCATCATGTTAATTCCTTCAGGCTGATGGAAAAACTAAAGACAATTTTTCCTTCCCAGGGTGTGGCACATGTGAAACTTTAAGCTAATTAAAAACAAACATATCTCTTTTAAATCTAGGAATCTTGTCTCCAACAAGTGTGAAGCTAATGTTTCTCCACAGTGAGACAAGCACTGAAATGAGAAAACAGGAAATTTTTAACACCACTATTGTCTTCTTAATACTGTTTCTATTATTAAATATTTATCTTTATTGTTAAGCTACACAAATTCAGCTTCTTTTTAGTTTTTCTTTTTTTTATTCTCTTTTTAAATCAATACATTGGTAGTGAATGATCCAAACCTTGTACCTACCCGTCCACTCATTTTTTTTTGTGTATGCTTATTATGTTTTTTTAATTTAAATTATTTAATTATTTAATTTTTTTAATTTAAAAATATTACAGGGGTACAAATGTTTTTGGTTACATGGATCAAATTTGCAATGCTTGAGTTAGGACTATAAGTGTGCCCATTATAGTCACACCCAGATAGTGTTCATTGTACCCATTAGCTGGGTTTTTACCCATCCCTTCTTCCCCCAGTCTCCTGAGATTTACTTTCCTCCGTGCACATGTGTGTTCATCAGTTAGTTTCAGTTTAATATGAGTACATGTGGTGTTTGTTCTTCCATTCATGTGATACTTTACTTAGAATAATAGTCCCCAGTTCCATTCAAATTGTTGCAAAAGGCATTAAGTCATCCTTCTTCATGGTTGAGTAGTATTTCATGGAATATGTATACCACATTTTCTTTATCCACTCATGAATTGATAGGCACTTGGGTTGATTCTACATCTTTGTGATTGTGAATTGTGCTGCAATAAACATTCTAGTGCAGATGTCTTTTTGATAAAATGACTTCTTTTCCCATGGGTAAATGCCCAACGGTGGGATTGCTGGGTGGAACAGTAGGTCTACTTTTAGCTCCTTGAGGAATCTCCACACTTTTTTCCATAGAGGTTGTACTAATTTGCAATCCCACCAACAGTGTATAAATGTTCCTCTCTGCATCCATGCCAGCATCTCTTGTTTTTGGACTTTTTAATAAAAGCCATTCTAACTGGGGTAAGGTGATATCTCATTGTGGTTTTAAGTTGCATATCCCTGATGCTTGGTGATGTTGAGCATTTTTTCATGTGTTTATGGGCCGCTTGTCTATCTTCTTTTGAAAAGCTTATGTTCATTTTTGCCTACTTTTTTAATGGGGTTGTTTGGTTTTTTTCCTCCTGATTTGCTTGATTCTTTGTAGATTCTGATTATTAGCCCTTTATCAGATGTATAGCATGCAAATATTTTCTCCCATTCTGTAGGTTGTCTATTTGCTCTGTTGATTATTTCCTTAGCTGTGCAGAAGCTTTTTAATCAAGTCACATTTATTTATTTTTGTTGTTGCTGTGATTGCCATCAGGGTCTTTTTCATAAATTCTTTGTCCAGGCCAATATCTAGAGGAGTTTTTCCTACAGTTTTTTCTAGAATTCTTATGGTTTCATGCCTTACATTTAAGTCTTTAATCCATCTTGAATTAATTTCTGTGAGTGGTGAGAGATATGGATCCTGTTTCATTCTTCTACATGTGGCTACCCAATTTTCCCAGCACCATTTATTGAATAGGGCTTCTTTTCCCCAGTGTATATTTTTGTCTGCTTTGTCAAAGATCAGTTGGCTGTATGTGGATGGTGTTATATCTGGGTTTTCTATTCTGTTCCATTGGTCTATGTCTCTATTTTTGTGTCAATAGCACGCTGTTTTGGTTACTATAGCCTTGTATTAATAGTATTATTTAAAGTCTGGTAATGTGATATGTCCAGATTTGTTCTTTTTGCTTAAGATTGCTTTGGCTATTCGGGCTAGTTTCTGGTTCCAAATGCAGCATAGAATTATTTTTTTCTAGATCTGTGAAATATGACATTGGTATTTTGATGGGGATTGCATTGAATTTGTAAATCGCTTTGGTAGTATGGACATTTTAACAATGTTGATTCTATGTTTTTTCACTTTCTTTTTGTTTCACTCTGGTGAGGAAATTGACAGCCCCAAATGTCTCTACATAGAGTGTGTTCTTTTGAACATGATACAAAATATCATCCTTTAGCATTCTAAGAACAGTGCTTCCTATCTGCAAAAATATTCACTGTGGTATGTAATGCTTTAATTTATGAATTGCCAGAAAAATCTTTGTGAATTTTTTTAAATGTTGAGATTTTCTTTTGTTAATTGATAGCAAAAAAAGACAATAAAGGAGAATCAGAAGGAAAATGAATGAAAGAAAGTGACTAAAGGAAAGTATATTTTTATGAAATAATTATTGCTTTCATGTCATATGAATTTTGATATCACAAATAGATGAGAGTCAAGAGTACAAAATACTTAGATAAAACTTTTCTGCTAGAGAGAGAGAAAGAGAAAGAGAGAAAACTACAGTTAAGCAAGATGAAAATACTTATTCATTTAACCATTTATTCCCTACCTTGTTTCACAAATCATTTTCGATAGATATATTTAAAACTGGGTACAGAAAATTTTATCCCAAAACCAGAGTTTTGCTTTATCTTGTTTTTATTTTTCCTCAACACTTCATAGAATCAGTTATGAAATGCCAACCAATATGTTCAATATCAATGGCAGGATATGTTTCACAAATGTCCTAAATCTCGCACCAAATGCCATTACTAGACAGGAAATGAGTGCTTTGGTTGAGCAGGTCCAAAGGAAAATAGTATAAATTATACACTTGCACATCAATTAAGAGCAGTTAGAGGTTATTTGTGTAAATGGCTTCCATACCACTAGATTCTGAATGATGAGGGTTGTTTGGATTTATCAATGATTCTCAATCACCTGCCCCTTAATTACAGACTGCTCTCCAAACCTATAGTTAGGAGTACTAAAGTGAATGTTTCTGTCGTCTGAATCATTGTGTGGAGTTGTTTGGGTCACCAGGTTAAGGGGAATTCATTATATAGACTTCAGGGACTAATGTTGGTGATCACTTTCTCTATTTACTACTGCTGTATTGAACAAGTCAAGGCGTACATGCATAGTTTTTCATTAAATGGCTAACGTTCATTTAAAATATGTGCTCCTTTATAACGGCAAAAAGTGCAACTGACCTCATTACTCTTGGCTTTTCTTATATCACTTTGCTGAATTAATTTAATGATGGTATATAATCACTTGGACATCACATCTGGAATAAAACAACTGTGTTTATCATGATGACTTTTGAAAGATTTTATTAATCCAAGAACATAGCACATAAAACACTTTTTATTTCTTGAGAATTAGAAACATAAAATATGTCACATTACTGAGGGAAATTCTTGCCTAGGATTTCAAGAAATTATCATCAAGACTTTTATAAGAGAAAATATGTGATGGTGAGTTGATATAGGAATGTGAAATGATTTGGAAAACTTGTCTCAATATGTTAGAAAATCCAGATACTGCACAGAATGCAAACCAAAACATCCCCATCTGCTTCCCCACCCTGCACCTGTCCCCACCCAAAACGTGTTGAAAAGTGTGGATCATGCTTCAATAACAACTGAAAACTAACCAGAGTATATATATCAATCTTTGAGACTAGGTCATATACTGTCTTCAACTTAATATTTCTCTTGATTCTTGGAATTCTGTTCCTTATAATAATGAAATATAATAATAAAAATGTATGATGTAAAGAAACCACTAATCAATAATATTTTAAAACAAAGGGATAAATTTACCTAGTGCTTTCTTGTCTTTGTCTACCTTTACCAGTACCACAAATGCTTTAGATTTCTATTCACAAACACAAGAAGATTAAAATTACAGTATGTCATACATATATTATTTAATATTATGGCTTTATTGTGTGATAATCGCTGTTTCTAAATCTGTTTCAAATTACCAACAAGTGTCATAGGTAGACATTATGCTGCAGGAAATATACCAGGAACACACAGCAGGACAATATCAAAATGAAAAATTTCATGATGATAACTAAAAAAAACCCCAACTGGAAAAGCAGACATTTTCCCCCGATATAATGAGGATATGATAACACCGCAACCACATTCAATATGTCTGTCTTAACAGTAAACTGCTAGCTTCAAGGAAATCCTTTAAGAGATTATTATGCATTAATTTCAAATTTATAATTGTGCAAATTTAGAACCACTAACCACGAGATTGGTATTTGAACCCTGAAGTTTTGCCCATTTCCTTTTTTCATAATTTATTTAGAAAAAAAATCAACAGATAAAATCTATGCTTTCTAAAAGAATTTCCAAGTAAAATACACCATAAGGAAGTACAAAGTAACCCAATGGAAGTCCTCAGATAATCTGTGAAGTTCATCTTACATTTAGCAGTCCATCAAATAAAGAATATTTTCATAAAATATTAATAAGAAAAAATATATTATGAAACCATAATATTACAAATAATACATTGTTTTCTTTTCATGATTGAAAATCAGCTAGATTTCCTCCACTAAATTTATCTCACTGACCTGACATATTTACATGCTAATAATATCCAATTCAATAGCATATTTTTCAGCATAGGGAAAATTTTCTATTGGATATTCTAAGTGATAGAGAAGTGAACAACTTTCCAAAATATTCCCTCGTAGGTATTCAATTCCCAGTACAATGGATTCCTTAACTTCTTTTAAAGTTACGTGTTTCTTAAGCAGTAAGTTCTGAAGTATTCCCCTAAATACATAATGTCAGCATCATAATGAAGTAATATACATGTCAAATAAATTCCACTCTTTAAATGTATTGTTTTCATTTTTAGAGGTATATTTGTAGCTAGTATGGTAAACTTTCTATTAGAATCTCATTCAAGGATTCTTTCTGTAGGTCCTGGTTCAAAATTAATGGATTTTTCTTAGATATCAAATACCTTTAGGTATAGGTCCAATTTTATGCCCAAATTGGTTTACTAATTTGCAATTAAAGAATGTTCTTTTTAGACACACATATTTTGGATATATGTAGCCATAAATATTAATGTATACTGGATATAGTTATAATGTAAATTACAAATTTAGTACACAAAAAGAGACATATACATTTTGATGTTAATTGGATCGAAATGAGGAAAATAGACTTAAAAATTTCGATTCTACATCAAATTATAAATTTTTAAAATACATGCTTACTATTCAGTGTTTCTGGATTTCAAGCTAAAACATAAACTTTTATGAGTAACAAAATACTCATTTCAAGTTAGCTACTAAAATATAAGGGCTCATTAAGGAAAATATGAACTAGAATATTTCTACCTGTTTTGCATATAGCTGTCTTCAAAATTCTCAGTCCTGTGTTAGAACATTATGCCAAGTGAGAACATTTTTTTAAATTTAAATTTAACTTTAAAAATTAAACAAACTGGACATCTTTGGGAAGAGATATTTAATATTTGGTAAGTATTTTTTTAAATAAAAGCACATTTCCTAAAATTTTACTATGTAATAATTCCATTCAATTGGAGATTGGCTTTCTACTCTGACTCTATAATCACACTTTATCAACCTTTACAGTATCTGGTTGTCAAGGAGTGTTCAGGGGTAAACAAAAACAGCTTGAGCCCACAATCCATTTTAAGGATTATGGGACTTATTGGCATTTAATAAAGAAGAGAAGTATTAAGCATGTATGAACACATCAAAATTGATTGAAGTCTCTCCAATCATTTATTTAAGCAAAAAAAAAAAAAAAAGTAGAAGAAAAGAAATAACTTCACAAAGATTTTGTTAAGAAACACTGGATTCAATGTTGAACTATAAATATTATGTGTTTGTTTTTGTCCATTCACATGAATGGAACTAACCTAAAAATTTTAAAACTACATTTAAAATTTTCCTTTTGGAATAATGTACACAAAACTTGCCAATAGAGAAATATGTTTTACAGAGCCTTAAGATTAAAGAGGAATCACGCAAATGTTATCTAATATCATTTAGCTCCCCAATATCAAAGTAGCTCCAAATAATCAACGTAAAAATTAGTGCAAAATTGAGGAAGCCTATTGTTTACAGTATAGTTGATTAGTGCCATTAATTGGTGCCTATTCCATCTCAATTAATGATGTGCTCTGTTAAAAAAATAAGGGAAAGTATTCACTTTTTATTTTTTAGGAATTTACCATTTATTTGGGTAAGCAACACACACAACTGTGAAGAAATTTAAGATTAAATTTAGAAAATACATAAATATGTGGAAATTAGCCTTTTCCTATCTGTTAAGGAACAAATATGTAAATCATCTAAGATTCATATACTACATTTGAGTATAACTTTTCACAGTAGATGTGTTTTAAAAATACTTGTATAAATTTTATTTATCTAAATTAAATAGTTCTTAATGCAGGAGATGAGACTAGCATCTAAAGATACTCAATTTATTCTTTCTATAATGTAAAATACCTTCACAAAGAGAATAATTATCCATGAATTTATATGCTTTTTAAATGTGGATTTTTTTTCAGTTTCTTAGTATACCTCTAATTAAAAGTAAATAGGTTATAAAACTAATATACATGTGCTTAAAAATAAAATGAAGCCATTTTATCACTGTAATTTTAAAATATAATAATTCATCTGACATATTCTATCAAAAATATATAATAATTTATAAAGGAATCCATTCAACTCAATAATGTAATTTTGACTTTTAACCCTTTGAGCACCTTATAACTTTTTCTTTAATCTGTATCTTTAGTTTTGTTGTCACAAAAGACAAGTCAACCAACTTTCATTTGTAAATATAATTTCCACCACTGCATGCTCATAAATAATAAATTTTATTGTGATATTTAACTATCAATTATGAATTATTAGTGATATAGTCTTTACTAATTGTCCTCCTACTTTCTCTAGATTATTGGTTGTAAAATCAATTACATTTCCAATTTACCAGGGATTAAAAGTTTGGTCCTAAAGAGGACAAATGAAATATGAAGCATAATTAAGTCCCATTAGGCTAACTCTGAAATATGGATTTTTATTGTTAGCAAATTTTAGCCAAATAAAAGGGAAAATATATACCTCTTTTTTTCTAGCTTGATAGTACCAACCATGCTATATGTAGTTCAACTTGTTTTAGAATTGGCTTGCTGTTGATTATATTAAATACCAATAGTGTTCCTGTCCTTTATCACTAATGTACATGGGAACAGATGGATCAAAACACATACACAGATTCCCACGGGTGAAGGATGGGACTTAGATCTAAAAGTACAGAGTTTAGGAGGTGCAAGTTCATCTAAAACAGCAAGTCTCAAAATTTAATGTGCATGCTATTTACACAGAGAATTTGCAAAAAGGTGCACTCTGATTCAGTAGATCTGATTTGGGACTTGAGATTCTGCATTTTTCACAAGCTCCAGAGTAATGCGGATGCTATTGATCCATTGACCACACTTTGTATATATCATTTTATTTTACAAATGAGAACACTGTGAATATGTTGGAAAAATTCTTATAGACATTGGCTTAGGCAAAGAATTTATGAAGAAGACCCCAAAAGCAATCACAGCAACAACAAAAATAAATAAATGGGACCTGATCAAATTTAAAAGCTTCTTCACAGCCAAGGAAACTATCACTAGAGTGAATAGACAACCTACAGAATGAGAGACAATATTTGCATGCTATACATCTGATAAAGGGCTGATAACTAGAATCTATATGGAACTCACGAAAATCAGCAAGAAAAAAGTCAAACAACTCCATTAAAAAGTGGGCAAAGGACGTGAACAGAAACTTTTCAAAAGAAGATAAACTAATGGCCAAAAAACATTTGAAAAAATGCTCAACATCTCTAATCATCAGGGAAATGCAAATCAAAACCACGATGAGATACCATTTAACTCTAATGAGAATGGTTTTTATCAAAAAATCCCCCAAAATAAATGTTGGCGTGGATATGAAGAGATAGGAACACTCATACACTGCTGGTGGGACTGCAAACTAGTACAACCTCTGTGGAAAGTAATTTGGAGATACCACAAAGAGCTAAAAGCAGAACTACCATTTGATCCAAGAATCCTACTACTAGGTATTTACCCAAAGGAAAAAAAGACATTCCACAAAAAAAAGACATCTGCACTCGAATGTTTATAGCAGCACAATTCACAATTGCAAAGGTGTTGAAATGACCCAAGTGCCCATCAATACATGCATGGATTAATAAAACGTGATGTATGTATACCATGGAGAATTGCTCAGCCATAAAAAAAAAAAAA